>NIVC01003259.1:0-108949 GCA_002269645.1 Macrostomum lignano
TGGCGAGTTCATCCAGCCACGGCTGCCGTGAAAATGCTGAAGGACAGGAGGAGTTCGCCAGAATTATTGGCGACGGATCGCCACCTGAAGCAGCTGGACGCCGAAACAGCCGAGAGACTGAAGACTGATCCCAATCGATTGACGATCTGGTTTACTACATTGGAAATCGTGCTACTAAAAAAGCTCTGATAATTCATAACGTAAGTTTTCGTGCTTCCAACCTCGAATCGACCCGAGAGCTACATGGATTTTAAGAACCTGCGTCACGTGCTGACTCTTATGCAGTTCAGTGTGACAGAAATGGTTAACCTGACAGCTGAGCAGATGCGGGAGGCGTGAGAAACTTTGCCAACGATGACAGCCATGGAGACGCTTGCGTCCTGGCTATCATGTCGCACGGTAGCCTCGGCATTATCTGCGGCACAGACTACAGAAGAGGGGAAAAATTGGGCATCGTTGAAGAGTTTGAAATACTCCAACTGATGTCCAGAGGCGCCGTCAGGGCCAAGCCCAGACTGGTTCTCATTCAAGCCTGTCGGATCGATTTGAGCGAGGCCGTCGCCGGAAAACTGGCGCGAACTCGGAGAGAGTCTGCGCGATGATGACGGAGATGGCCATCCAGGTGGGCATTCACCAAGGCAATCCTGCCAGCGGATCTGAGCGCCGCCGCCTGAGCAGAGCGGGCTGATCGTGGCCCATTCGACATCGCCTGGGGACTTCGCTTTTCGAAGTAGTTACGGCAGTCGCTTCATTTTAGCCCTGTGCGCAACCTTTTACGAGTTCGCCCATAAAGAGGATCTGGTCTCCATGCTCACCAGGATCAACTTCGCCATGGTTCGCGGATTTAAACAGCCTGAACTGAATGGAGAAGTTCTGTCACTACAGCTGCCATGCTGGACAGTGCAGACGCATAAGAAGTTTTTCCTTGTTAGTACGCAGAGTCTATTTGAAGGGCCGGCAGAAGCGATGGCGGATCGGGTGGATCAACAGCAGCCCAAGTCAAGCCGAATTCCTCTCTCCGGAGAGGTGTCGGAGAATCACTTATAGAAGAAAAACTGGTTGAATGCAGTAAAGCTATTTATGCTCAGTATCAAATATTTGCTGTTTCAAGATCCTATATTGCCGTCTTCTCTAAACTGTTCTACATTACGATAGAATCTTCTTGAGTTCAAATTCAAAGCATGTTATTTATTTGAACGAAAATCGGCTCTCAGATTGTGACTAATACGAGCGTAGTTGTTAAAAAGTGTGTAACAATAACCTTTTTCCTCTCCAAGTCAGCCGTCATTATATATTAGAAACCCCGTCGATTATCATTTCTTTATCTAGGGACACGTTGCTATCCCGTTTTTATTTAACTATCAAACTTAATATAAACGGACTATCCCGAATTTACTATTTCATCAGTTCTGCGAAACACGGTGAAAACTTTTTTTAGCTTACTTTTTATTTTTGAAATATGAGAGTGCAGCGGGAAAGCAATTACTAACTTAATGCATCAGACAAATCTATCTATCTATGACAAAATGCTGGCATAGCCCTATATCTATCTATCTATCTATCTATCTATCTATCTATCTATCTATCTATCTATCTATCTATCTATCTATCTATCTATCTATCTATCTATCTATCTATCTATCTATCTATCTATCTATCTATCTATCTATCTATCTATCTATCTATCTATCTATCTATCTATCTATCTATCTATCTATCTATCTATCTATCTATCTATCTATCTATCTATCTATCTATCTATCTATCTATCTATCTATCTATCTATCTATCTATCTATCTATCTATCTATCTATCTATCTATCTATCTATCTATCTATCTATCTATCTATCTATCTATCTATCTATCTATCTATCTATCTATCTATCTATCTATCTATCTATCTATCTATCTATCTATCTATCTATCTATCTATCTATCTATCTATCTATCTATCTATCTATCTATCTATCTATCTATCTATCTATCTATCTATCTATCTATCTATCTATCTATCTATCTATCTATCTATCTATCTATCTATCTATCTATCTATCTATCTATCTATCTATCTATCTATCAATCAATCTATCTATCAATCTATCTATCTATCTATCTATCTATCTATCTATCTATCTATCTATCTATCTATCTATCTATCTATCTATCAATCTATCTATCAATCTATCTATCTATCTATCTATCTATCTATCTATCTATCTATCTATCTATCTATCTATCTATCTATCTATCTATCTATCTATCAATCTATCTATCTATCTATCTATCTATCTATCATCAATCTATCTATCTATCTATCTATCTATCTATCTATCTTATAGAGGGAATTAAAAGTACAAGTCCCGCCATGAAGATAAGGTCGTACTTTTTCTTGCGTGTTTTAAGCCATTGTATGTACGAGCTAGGAAACTTAAACAAATATCCGACAGCCTGTCCTTGAGCAATTAGATACTCGTTGGCAAAGAAGCCGCAAATTTGCGAAACATTGCAATGACACAGCACTGAGAATTAGAGACTATAGTTTTTACACTGAAGTGTATCTGATACAACATGAAGCCTGTAAATATGTAGGTACCAGTCTATTTAGAATTTTTAAAGACAATAAAAATAGTTATTCGCCATCGCTAGATAAGAGAGTATTAGTCAGACTACTAAATCGTACTCTCGTAGCATTAAAAAAATTCAACAGTATCTGACAATGTTTAAAGTTCTCGCTCAAATTCGAGCCAATGAAATACGACGTACAGGAAGTTACAGTGCTTCAGTTCACTTGTTTACAGTTTACAGTTTTCTTGTTAGTTTTGTCATGCTTCAGTTTTATTAGGCTTTAAAATAATCAGATAATAAAAAAAATAATAAAAAAGAAGTTGTTGCATATCACCTGTTGTATTAGATCGATACAATTAGCGTACGATCCCAAAAACACTGGATGTGTCACCCCAAAATAATAAGAGGTCACTTTTTCGTTGCACTTCACGCACACATAAAAGGTCAGTTTCGCTTAGAGATTGTTCCAACTGGCTCAATGTCTCAAATAATACGAAATATAATGAGGGGTTGTGACCTAGCTAGTGGCTAGAGCGTCGGACTCACGACTGAAAGATCGGGGGTTCGATTCTCGACCCATACGGAACAATTTGTGTTCTTAAGCAAGACACTAAACTCTGCAGTGCTTCAGGTCACTCAGCTACCAGCATTCGCTGGGGTAATTGAGGGTGTGTGGTGACCCCCCCCCCTCAGTTCTTGGACTGAACAGCCGTACGCTGCCTTCAGATGCGCCGCGCAGTAGCTGCGGCTGAGCTGTCGGTTACGAGTATCGAATAATGCAAAATATGGGCATTTGGGACCTACAGGTATTTACTAACTGAAATACCTCGGCAACTGCAACAGCCATAAAATATAGATCAAACAGATGCATCAGTTCTTGGGCGAAATCGACATTCTATTTGTGGAACTCAAGCAAAAATAGTGACCACTTTTTTAATTTGAGTTAAAACGTCTAATGTTTTTAGAATTTGCGGTGCAGCATATAGTCTCCTACAGTGGCACTTTAGTTTTGTTATGACAACCAATCGGACTTGTAGCAACCCTCAATGTCAGACATTTTTTAATAATTTCTGCGATCTTCATATTATTAAGACTCAAACAAAGCATTAGCAGTTAGATTTAACGCTGAAAAATAATAAGGCCAGAGAAAAAAATTGGATTACACTATCTAATCAAGAGTTGAGAAGCAAATAAGCAAAGTTTCTCAATAATAACACAAGAAGTATGAATTCACCACCTCGCGAAGAATGCCTCCAACTTTTTCCAAACGCTTGCCCGACACTTTCGGCTCCCAGCAGGTGCAGCTGCACTACGATTGGTGTCGCCGATCTCTTTCATTGGTGTGCCGCTGCCGAGCACAAAAGCACCTCTCGTTTGCAGCAGCCACCACGGCTGCTGAGTCCGCTCATCTTTACAGTCGGACCGATTGAAGCAGGTCAGGACCATGCAGTTCACCGCAGTTATCACTGATAGGATGTCCGCATCGGCTCCGCATTCATTCAGCACGGAGCACAGGCTCTGCACGAACCAGCTGCCTTGGAAGCGGTTTCGATAACCGAACTCCTCTGGGGAGGTGCAGTGAGCAATCACCATGTCGGGATAGGGTCTAATCAATCGCTCTGCTGAGCTGCTGGAATGTGGTTCTTCCAATCGCCTGCACGCCTGAAACACAACAAACTTTGATCTACCCTGAAGCCCACTGCCTTGCTCAGCTGATCAAGAATATCTGCTTCTTTCACATTCCTTTCGTCGCATCCCAAAATTTTTCCCAGATATCCGTGGGACATGATTGCCAAGGCGCAGGAGCGGCCGTGGTCGTTGGCACCAGCAAAGAGCTGCACAGTTTGCAAGATTTCAGCTGCCGTGAGGTTCGTTCTGATTGACACTCGAAACCCCAAGCCTGTAAGACATTCCGTCAGCCTCTGACAGTCGTTCTGGGTGCCAAATCTGATCTCGCCGGATTTGAAGACAATATTCTGAACGATTAGAGCCCTGCTCTGCATAGTGACATTCTGTAGAATAGGTTTCTTTGGGAACCATTTCTTTCGCATACTGGCTGTGCGGAATAAGTCCTGTTTCATGATGTCGTCACCCCTGATATTTCGGCTCTCTGGCCATTTGGGTGTCAGCTTCCAACCAGGATTGCTATCGCTGTATTGGTAAATCATTTTTGGCTCTTTTTTCCTAGTACGTAGCTTCTCAAAATTGTAACCAACAATTGGACTGCTTTTAAGATTCTTCCTCGGCGTTTTTAGAAATAAGTCAAGGCAGAGATTGATTCGGTCTCGAGTGCCCTGGTAGCAAACCATGCTGAACTTCTCTGGCAGTTCATCCGGTAAGCGAATCTCAGAGGGCAGCTCATCAGTACCTAGTATCTCAAAGTAGATGAGTAGGGAACTGTTTTCGTGCTTGGTTGCAGTCTCCGACATGCACGCAATTACATCATCTACGCCGGCTCCGGCCTGGTGCTTCTTAACGATCAGCACAACTGCTAGCGGGCTTTGAGCGGCCGATGAAGTCACAATTTCTCTCAAAGAAGCGCTAATACCATCGATTCGTTCCGAGATTACTTGAAAGCCAGCAAAATCCAGAAACATTTGATAATCTCGGACTTTGTCGAACAAGCCTTCAGTGAGAATCAGTGCTACTCCAGGGCGATCTGAAATTCATTAAGTTTATAGCTTCAAAAATTTTGGGACCTCCAAATCGATTTTTGTCTCAAATTTTTAGTTCATACTTACTGTTTTGATCGAGAATGGGACGCGCTTGTCCGATTCTGCTGCTAAGCCTTGCATTGTCTGCAAAGTCGCTAACGGATCGGTTGCAGGTGCAGGATTTTCAGGGGTATTTTCGGATTGAGCCTTGCCTGAAATTGAAAATTTTGACAGAAAACTTTATTAAACAATCTGCTTATTTTTTCAAAAACTCAAACAAACTTACTTGCGCTTCCGCTCCCTGTGAACTCAGTATTTCCAACATAGAAAAGTTTGGCAGTTTGCACACACCAAGTGGGTGGGGCGTCCTGCAGTCTCTCGTTGATGATTGAAATCATCGAAACCAAATCCTCGATGGCTGAGTGATTGATGAAAGTCTCGCAGATGGATCCAATCAGCGGTGTCGCATTGTCGCTTTCGGTGTCCGACGCTTCGGACTGACACCAGACGGTTCCGCTTAGCGGATGGACTCTGACCTCAGGCTTGTCGTTTCTGAACTGCAATCGCATCGCTTCCACTGCGTCAGGCAGGAATTGGGGAGCGACTTCGGCGCAGCATCCGATGCTTCTGAGGACTTCGGTTGGTACTCCTGAATGATGATCAGCCTCGGCTTACCCTTGATAAGCTTTCGAAGGCCATGCTCTTACTGATGTTGCCAATGCAGCTGTTTGCTAGCCAGCCTTCGGAGAGCACAACCAGGCAGCAAGAGTCACCGTGCAACTCAGAATCAGCAAAAGTCTTCACGCATTCTTCAAGCTGACTGCAGCTTGACGCGTCTGTTTGAACGTCTTTGACCTCGAACTGGAGCTTATCAAACAGCCAAAGAAGGCGCCTCCAGTCTGCGTGCATTGACTTGTTTGTCTTGCCGCTCTCTAGTTTGATGTTTAGAACGATCAAGGCGTACGGCTTTTGTATGCGGCTGTTCAGATATATAAAATCACCGTATAACGCCAGAGTATCCGGGTCAACTCGGTTGGTGAAGGACTCAATGCCGGCTATTTTGATCAGTTCTTGTGAGCTGCAAGGGTAAAATATTTCGCGCGGGAAGAAACACTTTTCGCTTCTAGGTTTTTTAATGTAAAGTTTAGACGACTGGTCCATATCAAGTGATTCCAGGACGTCACAAAGGCCAACAGTACGATTTCATTTCAAGTTGCAATCGTTCTTAAATTTATCAAAAAATCGTCCGACTCCATAGGAAGTTCCGAAAGTGTAAGCAATGCTAGACTTTCGATAAGGAAAAGCACTGCTGCAGAATTGATTTCGCAGATCCTGATCGATTTGGGTCTCTGTCTCGGACAAGTTGCAGTACAGCAGTAGCTGATCCACGGATTCGTCAAATTGGTTTAGAAAATCTAGGTAGGCCTTCATGTAGCGCTGTGGCTGCGAAGCGGAGAAAATCACTAGGCAGACAATCTGCCTGACTGGTGCTCGAGACGGGTCTCGGATTCGGCAAAGTGACTGTTCAGGGCGAGCTTCTCAGTGTAAAAGCCGCAACGAGAGCTCATAAATTCAATGTAGCTGTCCATCTTTGCTGTAGTCTCATCAGCGAATACTAGCAATAGCCTTTGATGAGCTGCAATTGTAAAAGTTTTGCAAAACTGTATGTTATAGTTGAAGTGCAAAATACAACTAAAAAAGTCTACTTAATGTGTCTTTGAGAAGTGCTCACCGAATGTTCCCTGCCAGCTGGGAAGCTTCGATACTGCCTGTACATCTTGAATGATGCCTGTACGTTTTTGTTGCAATTTAGAGCAAAAATTAATCTATAAACAAATATATTTAAAAAGAAACAATTAGATACTTTTTATAATATTTAGTAGGATATTCGTGGCACCCCTCGCCGAAGGCCCTAAAAACTTTTCTGACTCCTGAGCAAATGCAAGCGCGCCAATACACATTCATACACACATGCTCACACAGGGTGTACAGCGGCCCTTGACTGTCTAATCGTCCAACATGCACACTCTCTGTGTGTTGAGTACTGGTCATCGGGGTTTAAATAGCATGAAAAACCCTTCTTGGCCAATTTCGATCCGACGAACCGCTGAGCAGCTCTGCCCCCCCCCCAAACCCCCCTATGCGCGCATCTTACCAAATTCACTGCGAGTAACACGACTTGCTTCTGTAGTTTCTGCAATTATGAAGCATAAGCAGCTTGTTAAAAGTATTGGAGAATGATTTTAAATAAGTAATAAATTTGGTTTTAAACATCTAACAGACCTGAAGCTGTTGAAATTTCATGCAATACTGAAAATTTAAATGTGGGAAAAATTACTCAGAGGAATCAATCAGCCTATGTTTGTTCGAATTTATTTGCTAAATAATTTTATTGTAGGTTTGCACTTACTAGTAGCTGGGCTTTCGGTCTCAAATGTGTCAGGAAAATCAGCCATCGATACTGAGTTGGATCGTTTCTTCGAATACCAGATAAGGCTTAGTTATATAACAATTTTTTTGTAATTCATCTGAAAGGGGGAAATTTGGATTGTTGGATGGAAAGTTAAAATATCCCATAAAGCTTTTTTGTAATGTAAAACTAATTCTAAGCTAGCTAAGCTAGTAACCGTGTATATATACTTTCTATACTACTATATGCACTCGTACTCCTATACACTTGTAGATACACCTATATATTAACTAGCTAAGTTATACTAAACGTTGGTCAAAATAAAAAAAGCAGACATTTGGTGACAAGCGGAAAACTCTTAGTTTCCTTTGATTTATTTGAACTTAGTTGTTGTACTTGATTAGATAATCGTTCACATTTAAATAAACAATTGAATTAGGAATCAGCAGTTTACGAGCCTGTTAGTTTTATGTTTACTATAAATAAAATAATCAGAGCTGGAGGAAAATCTAATGCAGTGATGCACTACTATCGAGGGCCAGTCGCAGTTTGCGATTTTGATACATTCAAATTCAAAAGATCGATTACATTAAATACAACTCGTACTCCAATGCTAATTATACTTCTTTCAATAAAACATTAAAAATCAGGAAAACTTTGTAATCATTTATAATTAGTTTTAATAATGAAAACATACACTAGGATAACATTTTTCTCAATTAAAAATTCGGCAACGGTTAGTTATAGCGAGAGCATTTCTGCTGCTGTTTTTAACTTAGACTGGCTTAAACTGTTTAGAATGGTCAGTCTAACGTCTTTCATTAAAACAATAAAAACAAATTTGTTCCATCGAAGCACTTACGGAAACACGCTCCTTTTGTAATAATTATGTTATTATACTACGTAGTAATTTATTACGGGGGCCGTAGCCTTGTGGTCTAACGCGGCGTTCTGATGTGCCAGCGGTCCATACTCGATTCCAAGTGCAGTCAGCTTGGCTCTGCTCATGCAAGTAACGGCCTTAAGGGCCAACCTCAAGACACAGTAAAGTGTACATGCCTAGCGATAAAAATTGTTAAAGCCACTGTACACCCCTGTGTGCGTGTGTGCCTTTACGAATGACTGTATACATATCCGCGCGCTTGCTTGTGTGCCTGCTTAGGGGAGCCGGCGGAATGGGCAGTAATGCCTCTCGCTGATTGTGTGACAATGTCGCTTAAAGTGCACCAGGGTAAACAGCCCCCTGCCTCTAACCAAGAAGCTAACTAGCAGTTTATTAATTTAATATTTGTGTAAAAAGTCTTCAAAGTAAAACAAATTTACAAACGCCTATAAACAGGCGTTATCTTTAATTGTCCCAACAGTTGTCAATAGTAAATTTTTTATGGTTTGAATGTTAAAATCATATATACCGCTCTCACAGAAATTCATCAGATTTTGAACCGCTAAGAAAAAATGTAAGAATTAAAATATTGCCACTGGTAGCTACAATATAAGCAATTAAACCTATTCAGTCACCACAATAGTCAAATTGATAAACTGCCTCTGCGTAGATTATTACAACCGCATTTTTTGAAGAAGTTCCGTCACCTGAACCCTGCAGTCATTCGTTGTTTGGTTCCTAGCTGAATTGGCTTGATGGCGCGATTCACGACTGCTTTGAGGAGGCTCATTGACTCGAATCCAAAATTTCTTGCTTGTCTGCACAGACCACCAGGGCAGCTGGCTGATGCCCATATAAAAAGTAGCGTTTTGCACCACATAATTAACGATAGGAACCATTGACGCAATGTCGCACGTGTCGGCGAACAGGTCGAGAACAGTGCACAGACACTGGATGAACCGACTGCCTCTGTCTGTCATTCGATAGCTGCTTTCATTCGGCGAAGTCGAGTGAGCGACGATCATGCCAGGAAAAAACGACAGCTCTGATTTAGGCAATCGACCAGGGTCTAGACAGTTCTGGAAGATGACCAATTGCTGCTTTTCACTTGTGCGGTTTCCTTTGGAAATTCGTTTTAGAATTTTACTTTCCTTCGCTGATTCGCCGTCGAAACCAACTACTTCACCGAGACATCCGTGAGACATAAAAGCAACTACGACTGAGCTGCCGTGTCGTGCGTCACTGCAAAACATGTCTAATTCGCTTTCAATTTCTACTTTGGTGAGATTCGACCTGATGCTCACTGAGTAGCCAAGCCTGAGCAAAGTGTCAGCCATTCGCTGGCAGTCGTACTGACTTCCGAACCGAGTAGATAGTTCCTTTTTCTGGAAGACAACGTTGTGAACGATGAGGGCTACAGCCTTGCACTCTTGAGTATCTAATCCAGGTGCATTCCATTCGCTTCTGAAACTCTCTAATCGGAGAGAACCTCTTATTGCTGGTCTCGTCTGCGTGTCGTCACTAACGTCAATTGAAGACAGATTTGGGTGCGATGAACTCTCTTCTATATAAAAGTTTTCAAGCCAAGTGATTCTCTTCCTCCAGCCTGGGTTTTCGTCATTGACTTTGCAGTGCATTATTCCGTGATGGCAGGAGTGGCAGGAAAAATCTCTACCAACCACAAAGCTGCCATTGAGAGAGATGTTCTTCCTGGGAGATTCCAGCAGGGAGTCCAGAAATTCAATCACGCCGCACCGATTCCTGCAAACTCTGACAAGGCTAAACTTCTCGGGTAGCTCCTCTGGCATCTGAGTGTTCGCGAAATTCTCTTCAGACTCGGACACTTCGCAGAAGATAAGCAAAATGCTACTGCTGCACTTTTGAGACGATTGCTGTTTAGAAAGTTCATCGACTATTTCTTGCAAGACGTTGTCGTTGCGATGCGTGCGTACAATTAGATAAAGGACAACATTTCCTTCAGTTTCTTTTGGAAGCCTGATGGCTGTCTTGATTGAGCTCGAATTGCCATCCGTGTAATCGAAGAGCACTTTGAAGGCTGCATACTCCAGAAACATCTGATAGTTTCTGGCCCCATCATACTGTCCTTCGGTGAGAATCATCGCAAATCCTGTTCGAGCTGAAATACGAAAAAGTGCAAGTACAACTGAGCTTTGCTGAGATTAGCGAGTTTTATTGGCTTATACAGCACAGTGTTCTTTAATACATGAATCTAATAATGTTTAAACTCAAGCGTATCTTTCTGAAATACATGTACTTATCAGAAGGTTTTTAGATGAAATAATTCTTGATAGGATAAAAATGTTTGGACATCGCAGCAAAACGGAACAGATACCAGTATAATTAGAAGTGAGTAGTCTTGCAAAGATGTTGCACATAGCTTTATATGGCTATAACGCATGAATCGGATCTCTACGTCGTAAGAGGTGTTTCTCGATAATTTAATATGCCACTTACCAATTCTGGCGCTTTCAGGTTCTTTAGATTTCTTCTCTAGACTTTGTTTAGGCTCTTTAGATTTCTTCTGTAGACTTTGTTGCGAAACCTCCTGACCGGTAGCTAAAAGCAAAATAGTGCAAATGATTATGCAATAATGATTTCTGCATAGTTGTAACTTTTCAATTTCGACTTTGGCAAAAGTGACCAATTTTGACAACAACAAGGAGAGACTGAAGACGACTAGTGAAGTACCTCGACATAAATGTAAACACGGCCAAAGCAGTCAATCACAGATTTGTCATTCAAGATTGTATTGTTTAAAGGCAACTAGAAGGAACCGTTAGGTCAAAATTTACACCACCAGTGTCGCACACTAACACCAAAAAATGTTGGCGGTGGCACAAGCAGTCTGAGCTACAGAACTACAATGATATTGATCACAAAGAATTTTAAGTCACTTTGACAGTAACAGTGACAGTCATAATTTATCGTGTTGCCAAAACTGAAATCACTTTTGCCAAAGTTCGAATTGAAAAGTATACATGCATTGAGCTAAAAAAAGTTCTCTTACCCTGGATTCCGTCTGTTCCCATGAGATAAAAGAGCTTGCCAGTCTGAATAAACCACTTGGGCACAGATTCATCTAGTCGTTTGTGCTCATTAATTATGGTAATCATAGAGGCCACGTCCTCTGTGTGACCATACTGTCTGAAAGTTTCGCACAGTGTCTGAATAAAAGCGCTGCCCTCTGCTCTTGTCACATCGCTACTAACTGATCGACCGAACACCATGCCGCTGTGTGGATGAACCTTGATGGTTGAATCATGATTGCGAAAATAGGCCTGCAAACCGTCCACAGCATCTTCAATGATCTCATAAGTATTGCTGCTGAAACCATCAGTAACAGAGTCTGTCTGCAGTGTTGTGACATCCCACTCGTGCAGAATAAAGAGTCGGGGCTTGGCCTCGAGCTTTTCGCCAATAGCCAAGCTTTTGTACAAATTCATGACAGTAGAGCTGCTCAGCTGCTGCTGCGTCTGGGACAGCACGACAAGGATGCAGGAGTCACCGTGTTCAGTATCTTCTGAAAAAAGCTCGATCCTTCTTTTCAAGGCGTCATTGGAGCGGGTTTGCACGTCCGTTACAATGTAGCCAAGATTTTTTAGCATACGCATAACTCTGCTGCGGTCAACTTGCAGAGCAGAGTATAGAGAGTCTCCTCGGTCATATTTGATGATGACCAACGCTCGAGGCTTTTTCAGATTGCGCCGATTCGGATAGATTATTGAGGCATTCTCGCGCATCCAATCAGTCGGTTTGTCTTGAGCAGTCTGCTCTGATGCTGCTGGTAAGGCATCAACTTCATCAAGGTTGCTCTTGGGTTCCCTGATAAATTTGAATATGTCGCGCAGGAAATCTCCACCGAGCTTTCCTTCTCTATGATACAGAGAAAGGGACTCGTAAGCGAGTGGTAGCTTCAATGCCGTCTCCAGGATAGAAAATATACTTTTAGTCTCCCAACTGCACCTGCAGTCATCCAGGAAGCTTCTATAGAAGCCCTGTACGCTTTTAGTTTCCTTAGCCACGATGTAAGCGATAGTTGTACACTTGTATTTAAAATTCGCATTCGAAAATTCGTTTGCAAGTTTCGTGTCATCCAGGCTTTCTTCACCAGCGCGACAAAATAATAAACATCTGTTTTGGCAGTTGGGAAATGTACCCATTGTCATGAAATCTAGGACGTCCTTCATGAAAGCATTGCCAGCTATCACGACTACAATTAGCTGCTGGACCTCGGAATTGTTCACGGAGTCGGATAGACACGAGCCCAGTTTGCTTTCATACTGCTGTTCCAGGCTCCTCTTTACGTTAAAACTGCACTCTTTTAGAAAGTCGGCGTACTCATCTGTCACTGACTCATTGCGAGCGTCGAAGAACAGAGCCAATCTTCGGGAACCTTAAATATCATTATTTGGCATAGGGTTTTTCATAGTTGGCTATTCAAGAGACCAGCATGTTTTCTTTGCTATTGTAGCTTAGTTCAGTTCTATAACTCTAGTAGTAAGGGTCGCCGCTCTGAGCAAAGCAGAAATAGCTACAGGATTCTACTTGAAACTACCAGTCTCAACAGTGTAAAATCTGTACATCGCGTATTTTAGTTCGTTTGCAAGGAAAAATTTTAGCAAAACTTGATTGTAAAACTTACATAGTTCATCTTCAAATTTGAAATCATCGGCAGAACTACTTTCAAGAAGAGCTGAAAGCAATAATAAAGACAACAGTTTGGTAGTGTTAACCTTCCTTTCGTAAAGTTCAGAAGAATGAGCTAAAAGTTCGACAGGTAAAAACTCTTCTATGGGAATTTAAACTACATTCATCATTCAAAAAAGACCTACTTGACGGTCTTAAGCGTATAATTTTTTTCACGTCGGTGACCTCGCTCATTAAGACAGGCCGAACGGTGGCGGCTTAGCTGGAAATTTGAAAGTGTAAACGATAATTTCGTGGTTGCTTCGCCAAACTTAGCAAGGGAGAGAGGGCTTGCAACGGGTGTATTTAAAATAGCCACACAAATAAAGAGACACTCCAGAATGGGGGCAAAAGCGTTGCCCGGCAAGATAAATTAACCATAGGCTACAAGACCCCACCAGCAGCAGCAGCAACAGCAGTACAGTGCTCCACTTGGCGGCGGATTCTTTGGCGGCGGCCGATGCGGCCAGTAAGACCTTGAGTTCATTCGCTACTGATATCATCGGGTGCCCAGTTTAAGCTGCATATTACGCGGGTCCAAAAGGGGATAAATCATTTTCCACGTCAATTGAGCCAGTAATTCAAGCCTTAGTGGGGAAAATGTGGCTACGGGATCGAAACAATCTGTTCAAGACAAGATGCTACTATTCGCGGTAAAACTTGACAGTAGTGTATTTTGGTTGGATAGAAGCAGCAAAGTGCGAACAATTGCTTCAGATTTTGCTTTTATAAAATGAAAAGTTGACGCCTTTTCACCTCCCCGAAATCACTGGTGCAGGTCTCTTCCTTAAAATGAGAAAGGAGAAGGAAGAGAGGAAAGGGAAGGAGGGAGAGCACGAGGATAGGAGGGGCGGACAGAAGTGGAGGGAGGAGGAGAGACCATTTCAAGCATTCAGTGAAAATCTCACCCCTGATAGCAACCCTAAATAGTGTAACGGGGAACTGAATTCATACCAGTCTCACCAGAGTTAGAATGAGCTCTCAGACAAATCTCAAACTCAAACAAGAGTTTCTGTGACAGAGTTTTGGTATACAATGTTCAGTTTAACATTGAATAAAGAACGAACTGTTGCGGCAAAGTCTCAAAACTTATTTTGAGTTATGAGGAGACATGGAGATGGAGGCTCAAAAGTAATTTGTGACAAAAAGACAAAAGCAAAAAAAGGTTTGGCATGATCGCAATTTAGTATTTCCCTTTTTGGTTTAATTACGAGCTGTACTGTTTCTTTACTTATTTCTTTTTGTCACAAATTACTTTTGAGCCTCCATCTCCATGTCTCCTCATATTCCTTGTCTCCCCGTCTCCCCTACCACCGTTATCCGCAGCTCCCGATGCACAGACCGCCAAATAACTTTGAAAGCGAACTAAAAAGAAGAGAGAGAGGGAAAGAGACAAGGACAAAGAGAGGAGAGAGAGGGAGAGACAGACGGAGAGATAGAAGAGAGAGAGAGAGAGAGAGAGAGAGAGAGGAGAGATAGATTCAGTGAGAGAGAAAGAAAGAAAAAGACAGAGAAAAAAGAGGAGAGAAAGAGAGAGACAGATAGAGATAACCTTCGTATTAGCGTTTGCATTTGAAAAACTTGTTTTAGTTATTTAAAACGAAAACAAAATAGACACAGCAGGCAGGCAGTAAAAACTTACTTGGCACGTTAGAGTGAATTATTAAAAATTCAAGAGCTGTTGACTAATTTTGTGTCTGCGACACTGTGAAGCTTTGACCAACAGCTTATATTTAAACTCGTAAGTTTGTTTATGGCCTCTTGCAAATGCATCCGTGCAAAGTATACACTGCTGCCCCTAGCTCTACCTAGCTGTTGCAGATAAATGGCTCGTATGAACTGCACTACCAGCTAGCCACCTAAATAGTCAAACGTGAGGGTAGAATGAACGCATTGATATTTTTGGACCGGAAACCCAACCCATCACACGATAAGAATCTCACTTCAGCTTAGCAAAATACAGGGAGGTCCAGAAAGGTCTCCCGGACTAGAAGCAGAGTTTTCTCTGCACTGTATTGATGGATTGGGCTGAAACTTGACCTGCTTAAACTTTATTCTGAAAATATTTTTTGTCTAAAAATCTTAGCAATTGCTAAAAAATCATGAAGTTACAGCAGTTTTTTGTTAAATCAGTAGGGTTTTAGCACAATCTGCTATGCAACTGTTAGTCAGTGCTCCACATGATGACCTTTGTTATCGATACAAGTCTGCAGGCGCTTCTTAAAGCTATTAAGGCTGTTGACACCAAAATCCACTGGCATATCATGCATTAGCTGCGTTTTCCGTGCCTTAGCTCATCCAGGCTGTCCACTGGCTGTCGGTAGACGTTGTCCTTCACCCATCCCCAGACAAAGAAGTCCTTAGGGTTGAGATCAGGACTGGGTGCAAGCCAATGAATTGTCTCATAGCGTCCGATTTCGCGCTCCTCAAAGTTGTGCTGAATCCATTCACGCACATTAAGCCCGATGTGGGCTGGAGCACCATCCTGCATCAGCCACAAGTCACCAGCAACAAATGCCTCGTAATTCTGAACCACAGGCAGAAACTTTGGATCCAGCATTTCCACGTACCGCTCAGAATTCACCGTAACATTTGCACCCTGCGCATCCTCACAGAAGAAAGGTCCAACAATGCCGTGGGACCAAATTCCAGCCCAGCATGAGACGCGTGGTCTGTGAAGGGGCATCTGGATAGAGAAATCTGGGTTTTCAATGGCCCAATACCGCGAGTTCCAGGTGTTATTGTGGCCATGCAGGGAGAAATGAGCCTCATCAGAGAAAATGATGTTGGTTAACATTTCAGGATCACTGTCAAACATCTCCAGCATATCAGTTGCGAATAGCACTCGCGCCTCATTGCCGGCCTCATTCATTGCCTGTTGACGGCGCATGCGATAGGGGTGAAAGCCACTCTTATCCAGCACACGAAGGATGGACTGATGGCTAACATTCAGCTCCCGACTCGCACGACGTACTGACTGTTGTGGTCGCTCCTTGAAGTATTGAACAACTTGTTCCACATTCTCAGCAGAACGAGCAGTCCGTGGACGCCCAGAAATTGGTCGTCGATCCAAACCAAACTCACAGGCCACCTTAAGTGCATCTTTGATGGTCTTAGCATCTGGAGGGCGTTGTTTGGCAGCCAAATTGAACTCACGACGCCATCGCCGCTGGACCAACAGCGGACTCTTCAATTCATCCAGCCAGGATGCCATTTTAAATCTTTCAACTGGCGTGTAAGTCGTGTAAGTCTGGAATGAAATGTGCTCATCAGTAAGTGAAAACGGTGTTTTTTAGAAAAACTGCTGTAACTTCGTGATTTTTTTAGCAATTGCTAAGATTTTTAGACAAAAATCATATTCAGAATAAAGTTTGAGCAGGTCAAGTTTCAGCCCAATCCATCAATCCAGTGCAGAGAAAACTCTGTTTGTAATCTGGGAGACCTTCCTGGATCACCTGTAGATTGCGTGAAATTGCAACAAGCCCGCTGTGTGGCGTTTCAAAGCGGCTGAGTAAATTCTATATGACCGAAATACAAACAAATAATTTTTAATCATGTCTTGTACGAGCGTGGTTTTCAATCTTCGGCAGAGGGCTATTTATAGATTTGAGCTCACCAAATCCTGCCTTGCTGGCTGTCCTCAGCCCTACCTGCTCTTAGGCTAAAGTGACGTAAGGAAAGCAAGTGCACGCCCGGTGATTTTTTTAAGGTAAAGAGTTTTTCGTGGATATTGGTTGCATGCAGCCTGTACTATACCCATGATCACCCTATTGCAACCGCCCCTTTGCGTCACTCCATCCTTCTTACCTCAGAATCTCAACGATTTCCTAGAGCAATTGACATCTCAACAACTCTCCCACCATCCATGAGCTTTGCTTATCTCAGCATCTCAGCATTTTCAAAATTTTCAAAATTTGAACCACGTTGCTGCATTTTAAGACATGAATTGTAGCACGTAATAAATCTACATTCATACTAAGTCGGCTAGAGCAAAAGTCATAGGAAGCAGTTTTGACATAATCAACCTCTCAGTCAGTCAGTAGCAGTCTAATAAAGTTAACAATATGGTTAAGCAATCTAAATCAGTCGTGCACTATGCTATGCTGCTATTCTGCACTGTTTTCCGCACTGTGACGCAATTCAAGTCGGAGTCACGGTTGTGATACAATCCTTTTCAGAATCAGAATTCAGTCAGTCCGTTTTGGCTCTATACAATAATCACAAATTCTTTTTACAGTCAAAAAATTTGCTTGACCTTTGCAAGAAAGCAAATGTTTTTCGAAAAAGTTTGTATATGTTACTACCGTCAATTTCTGATCGAATAGTGCAAGTTTCGTTATAATGTTTGGCGCCAAGTTCACTCAAAAATTGCTGACCAGAATTCCTTAACTGCAACCGTACAAATGTGCCGGCGGCCCAGGCTCGATTCCAAGTGCAGTCACATTAAATAATTTGGGGGCTAAATTAAAATTTCGGCTTGGCTCTGTCCGTTCAATTAACGAAATTGATCGGCCAACCCCAAGGCACAGTGAAGTGTACATGCCTAACGATAAATAAAGTTAAGGCCGCTGTACCCTCCTGTGTGAGTGTGTGCCTGTGCATATGACTGCGTACATGTACGTACATGTATATCCGCGTGCTTGTGTGCCTGCTCAGGGGAGTCGGCGGAAGGGGTAGTGATGCCTCTCGCCGGTTGTTTGACAATGTCGCTTAAAGTGCACATGAACTCCTTGCCACTAATTAAATTACTAAAAAACCTCATCCTGTGTGAAAACAGACACTGTGTGATGAGTAATCTAGCTTGCTACTGACTGCATGCATGTCTAGAATAATATTACAACGCCACTACTGGTGTAAGTAGAGTATGGCACTTATTTTGAACGTTTTTCACGAGTTTGCTGTTATAGATATTAGAAGGGGGGTCACTAGCCTTCCATATTTTTTGGGTTTCTAACTAGACTGCTCGATCTCGATCTCTATCTATTACTATGCAGGCAAGCTTCGATTGAATAGACAGCGTTCTTCTCTTTTTTATAATCGCAGAATACTGCTGCTCAACCCGGAGAAACAACAATACTATTGACAATATTAAGAATGTGAGCGCTATCATTTCTTATGCGACATGTTTCGCCTCGCGTCAGGCATCGTCAGGCTCTTAAAATTAGTAACGATTTATTTGTTCATTTACGGGTCGATAAAAGTCAGAAATGTATATAAATTAACAGTAGATTGTACAGTCCGACGAAGCGCTCACAGAGTTGCAATGAGGGGAGAGAGGGAGAGAGAGAGAGAAAGAGAGAGAGAGAGAAAAAGAGAGTGAGATGAGCACAAGTGTACACCTAGAATACTCTAAGGAGGGCACTGGCACCGTGATTTGCAAGTTGCTTATTTAGGATTGGTTTACGCGAATTTATATACAGGGCTTAAATAAATCGTTACTAATTTTAATAGCCTGACGATGCCTGACGCGAGGCGAAACATGTCGCATAAAAAATGATAGCGCTAACCTTCTTAATTCTACTTTTTCTCAGACGCGACTTTACCACAGTATTGACAATATCTTTAAGATAGACTGCGGAGAAGGAAATAAAAAACAAATTCGACACAATGGTTTTTTTATTCAGTGCCACAGAACAGTGTTATTGTGCAAGTTAAGCTGTTTTGTCTAGCGATGAGATTGTCTCCTGTCTCACTTGTTTAGCAATCTACCACAGGCTTATGTAATGCCTGAATATTTGTACTGAATCACCTGGTTCTGTACTAGCGCATTCTCAGCCCATGAATTAAACCTAAAGAAGAATGAAACTACTAAGGGATGCAAGATGTGTTGATTTTGGGAGGGGGGTGGGTGTCAACCCTCCTCGCCTCTCATTGGCTCGCGCCCCGATCACTAGGTGATCGATACGCGTATCGATATCGGCGCTCGGCGCGCGCGCGCCGCAGGCGCGTGGCGCCAAGCGCCGTCCAGCCGCAGGCGACCCTCCCGACATGTACACCCTCCCGATATGTACCCCGATATGTATGCCGCAGGCACACCCTCCCGAGCCGCAGGCGCACCCTCCCGATATGTACCCCGATATGTATGCCGCAGGCGCCCCGAGTGTACACTCTCCCCAGCCAAAGGTACACTCTCCCAATACACTCTCCCAGTACACTCTCCCGATATGTATGTATACACCGATATGTAGTCAACGATACGTACCCCGCAGGCACCCTCTACCTCACGCCCTACCCCTCACCTAGCCTCTCCCCCCTCTCCCACCCACATCTCAACTAGCGAAATCTAACCCAGGTCGCCCCCCACACAAAAGCGAATACGGTAGCCACTAGGCCGCTACACGGTTGGGTATAGGGAGCGAGAATTTTCAACCCTGATGCTGACGCAGCCCTGTACAGCGAGGCATGTAAAGGCAGAGGGGTGGGTGGACAGAGAGCCAGCCACTAGGATATTATACTGTTGAAGCATAGGGAGCAAGAAGTTTTAACCCCGATGCTGACGCAGCCCTGTACAGTGAGCGTGTACGGGCAGAGGGTGGGTGGACAGAGAGCTGTGAACAGCACGGCCTGCTGCAGGAGCCGGATAGAGAGTCACATGCTAGGACAGAGAGGCAGAGTGAGTCACACACCCCCAATAGAGAGAGCCGTACAGACCCGCCCCAGTTACAGGCCAAGGGACAGAGAGGCAGGCAGGGTATGCAGGGCAATGCGAACAGTCGGGGGCCACGCGGGGATAGAGTGGAGGAGCAGAGATGTGTATGGACAGAGAGCAGGCCACGCGTGGGTAGTGTGAGGGAACAGAAACATATGGAGCAGGAGGGAGATGGGGAGCAAACGCGCAGGGTAAGGGAGCCACACAGGGCTGTACAGTGAGACACGAGCAGGGGTGGAGCCGTGCGTGGACATAGCTGAACGGCATGGTCAGCTGCAGGAATAGGATGATAGAGAGGCGCGGAGCGGAGGGGACAGAGAGCAGTGTGCCGGGGTAGGCAGCCGCGCAGGCTAGGGAACAGAGAGGCGCGTGTAGCCAGTTGCAGCCCGGGACAGAGAAGTGTGGAGCCGAAGGGGGTCTGGGACAGAGTTGCGAGCAAGGCACAGAGGTAGGGTCCTGTAGCTATGTATAGACAGGAGCCACGCGAGTCGCGAGGGGAGTAGAGGCAAGTTGCAGGCAAGGGCAGAGAGGTGTCGGCGGAGGGAGACAGAGAGCAGTGTGTAGGGGTAGGTAACAGCAAACTTAACTTTAGTAGAGGCACGTGCGGGGACGGAGAAACCAGTCAGAGCGTACAGAGACGTTACAGAGAGGTACACAAACAGAGAACAAAGCGAGCAGAGCACATGTGTAGGGGCAGAGACGTGAGGGAGAATCGACCAAAACACGCTATGTATTATCAAAAGTTGGTTTTAGTGCAGCATATTTAATAGTGGGTAAATGGTAGTATAATAGTATGTACATAGTATGTATAATAGTAATAATAGTAAGTATATTAGCCCAAAAGGTAGACTAAAACAGGCTAAACTGTGTGTACGCATCCTCATCATCCCACAAGCCCCCTCTCCCGCCAGACTCACTCTTCCAAACCCCCTGTATTGCTGTATGAAGGAAAATATAGTGCAAAAATACAGATGTTAACCGCTAGACCGCTGAAATCAAGGCACACTAGAGAGGGGTTTCAGGGGTCTGCATGCTCTACTTAAGCTGCTTGAGGAGGTTCCATGGGTGTTGGGAGGGTTTCCAATATGTTTTGAAAAAAACTAGGGGCTTAAATACAACGTTTTATTCAAAAAGTAGGTTATTTTAATGAAATAGCTGACACAATCATTGTAGAGAGTAGAAATTTTTATATGAAACCAGGTATTTTAGCAAAAATAAACCTTCAAACCACATAAAATGAATAAAAAGCAGACATCTCCAATTATAAACCGCAAGTATTTTAATAGAAAAGTAAGCAAACAAGGCACAAAACCAGCAAATTTTACCTTTTTTATTTTAATGTTACTGATAAGGTAGAGAGTAGAAACTTGTGAGCTGTACGGAGTTAGAAAGTATTAACCAATATGTATCGTATGAATTATTAGTTCAGTACCAGCCATTGGTCAAGCGAGCATTTATGAAGTTATTACGAGCGAAGAAGGGATAGAGAGGTATATACAGGAAGACAGTCTCCTTCTTAAGCACCACGAACAGATTGCTAATAGAGATAAGCTTTGTCGGTATGCAGTCTGAGTAAGCGAAGGCGGGGCAAATACTTTTCCACATGCCAGACAGAACAGTATTGTGCTAGGATTTCTCTCGAAATCTCGGTACGTTACTAGTTTTTATCACACCATCAACTAGTCAGCAGTAGTCATTTATATGAGTATTAGGAAAGTGGTACCCTCCACCGCCATCGCACCGGATTGGCCGGGGCACCCGGCCAATGAGGGCAGAGGGCCCCCAAAAGACGCCCACCCCGACCCCAGACCCATCACCGCCACGCACCCACCCCCGACCCCAACGCCGCCACGCACCCACCCCCGACCCAAACCGGGCCCTTCAAAGACGCCCACCCCGACCCCAAACCCACCACTGCCGCACCTACCTCCGACCCCAAACCCACGCACCCACCCCCGAGCCCAAACCGGGCCCCCTCCTGTCCTGCACCCCATCCCATATAACACGGTCCTTCTATCCTGCACCCCATACTAAGGCCCCTTCCTGTCCTGCACCCCATCCCATACCAAGGCCCCTTCCTGTCCAGCACCCCATCCCATACCAAGGCCCCTTCCTGTCCAGCACCCCATCCCATACCAAGGCCCCTTCCTGTCCAGCACCCCATCCCATACCAAGGCCCCTTCCTGTCCAGCACCCCATCTCATACCGGAGGCAGGAGAAATGGGTCGGGCAAGCCCAGGAGTGGGGTCGGGCAGGCCGGTCGAGCAGGCCAGATGAGGGTTCGGGCAGCCGAGTGTCTGGTTGAGTGTCCAAGGGTGGGTATCGAGGTGTGAATGAGTGTCCATTGGCGAGTGTCCTCCTACCGCGTGTGGTGACACGCAACACAGAGTTTCAATGTGATCCGGTAGAGTGTCCGATTGCTTGGAATTTCCGAGTAGAGAGGGGAAGGGATTCTATTGGTCGATAGGTCCCTGGCGAACGATTTGGTTTGGACCCTGCGGGAGAAGGGCCCCAGTACCCTTTATAAACAAAGCACCTGGGACTCAGTAGACCCCATAGATTTTTTATTTATTTTAGATTAAATTAAAAATACAACGAAATTGCAAATAACTTGCGACTTTTGCGAGTCATCAGTAATCGGGGGCATTGAGGAGCACTATGCGGTAGGTCCTGCGATACCAGCACTGTTTGAGTCAGATGACTCCCCAAAGATTCATTTTCAACTGATTAAGGAGGCGTTTAATGGCAGGTCCCAACTTTACCGGGCCAGTGCATGCGGCGACCCGATGAATGTTTTGGAAAACACTCGTCAAGCTTTCATTGACTTGATCACCCAGCATCAACGTGAGCCAGGAACCGCCATCAAAGTTCAGCTGCGCCTCGGGGTCCTGATGCAGCGCATCATTAATGGTAGCTGCGCCGCCGAGAACACCGCCTGGTTTGCTGCTAAGGTCCACTCTCTTCTCCAGAGTGAGGAGGAGTACTACTTCTCTGACGACATGCAGACTATCCTCAACCGGATAGAGAAGTACCTACGCAATGCCAGTGGCTGGGTAATCAGGGCCACTCGGTGTGTTGACGTGTCAACCGCAAGTTATTATCTACCGCATGGAGCGTCGTGCAAAAGGCCAAGAATGAGTTCAAGAAAGACTGCAACAAGCTGCTAAACAACTCCCTGTAGACCATCGAGTATGTTCGCAAGCAAGTGGACTACGTGCTGGTTTATTCAGCAGGGAAGCCTGTGGCCAAGCCGATGTTCCGTGATCAGATGATTTTCAATGGGGATTTAGCTCTAGTGCACATTCTCAAGACGAATGTTGTGCTCGACAGGCTAGTGTATATCGGCCAGTGCGATCTGTCTGGACACTAGCAAGCTCTTTTTCTCACATTTTTTCTTTGTAAAAATCTGATTTAAAACAACTATATGCATGTAAATTTAATACGAACATACTATATTTTGAATAATAATAAATACAAGCTTTACTCTATGATATTTAATACGCAGAAATAGAGAAAAATACTCTTTCACAAGAATATTTTTGCCATAATTAGTCATTTTTTGTGCACAGCTCTGGGGTAAAATCCCCATTGAAATGTATTTATTTTATCCACAAGTATGTAAGTTTTCGTGCACAGTGATTAAAAGTGCGCAATATGACGTGACTTTTTTGACAACATCCGTCAATTTTCATGCACAGGTTCGAGTAAAAATCCCTATTTAAATACATGTATTTTGTGCACAAGTATGCAAGTTTTCGTGCACAGTGTTAAAAAGTATGCAAAGTGTCGAGGTTTTTCGTGCACACATTCGGGAAAAAATTCCCATTGAAATGTATGTATTTTATGCAAAAATGCATGATTTTTCGTGAACAACAGAAGCTAGAAACGCTAAATCCGCAGAAATGGGTGGGGTGGGTAGTTTTTTTTTCAAGCCAGGTGTTTGACATAAGAAAATGATAGGTACTAGAAATTTGGTAAAGTGAAAAAGAAAAAGGCAATTTCCAAACTTCTGCGAGGTGCTTATTTTGACTGCAGTAGACCGGGCAGCTATGGCGGCTATCAGGCATTGAAACGAGAGTTGCACAAACAGCACGGACCCAAGTTTAGTGTAGGGCAGGTATGCATATACGATATACTCCTGAACCAATGATTTTCTAGAAAATTCCAGCTTAGGCTTTTAGTTTTATCCACTAGCTAGCAATTTCCAGTTTTTACAATTAAAGGTAAAAACGTGGCTCCAAGACCAAGATGTCTACCACACTGCATAGAGATAAACGCAAAAACTTTCGTCGAGCGCCGATTGTGGTGCGGGGCATGGATGACCAGTGGGAACTGGACCTGGTTGAAATGCTGCCGTTCGCCAAGTACAATGGCGGCGTACGATATATTCTATGCTGCATTGATGTGCTCAGCAAGTTTGCCTGGGCTCAGCCAGTGCGCCGCAAGACAGCCGATGAGGTTGCAGCCGGATTCGAAGCGATCCTAAATCGAGCTCACTCTCGATGCCCACGAGCAGTTCGGACCGACCGTGGAAAAGAGTTTTGCAACACCCAGTTCCGAGCCCTCTGCGTAAACCACAAAATTCATGCATTCACATCAACTAGTGACCAGAAATGCGCAGTCATTGAGAGATGGAACCGCACACTGAAATCCCGAATGTGGCGGTACTTCCGTCACAAGTCAACATTAACCTGGACCGATGTGCTTCAACCCTTAGCAAAGGCATACAACCAGAGTATTCATCGGAGTATTCAAAGCCGACCAGTTGATGTCGACAAGTCAAACGAGATGGAAATTTGGCACCGGCTTTACTATGGGAAGCTTCCTGAGACTCGTGAAAAGGTCTCCAGACCAAAGTTCAAGGCAGGAATGATGGTGCGAATCTCTCTTCGCAATCCGACCAACCCATTCACCAAGGGATACACAAGGGGATGGAGTGAGGAAGTATTTGAAGTCAAGTCCCTCCACCCCAAGCATTATCCATACATGTACACTCTGATCGATGCCCGAGGAGAAGAGTTGGAAGGCAAGTTTTACGAGCCGGAAATGCAGCAGGTGACTGGAAACAAGAAGCTGTGGATCATCGACAAGGTTCTCAACATTAAGAAGCTGAAGAGTGGAAAGATTCGGTATTTGGTTCAGTGGCGCGATTTAGAAAAACCCAGTTGGATTGACGAAAAAGACTTAAGAAAAATATGAAAAGGCAAAGATTTCAAGTAATGTCCGGCCCCGATGATGACCCGGCCAACTTTACTGCTGAGCTGCTGCATCCTGTGCTGCTGGAATCTGCTTTGGATTATGAGTTGGCTCTGCTTGGAATCAGTTTTATCAACTGCATCTACACCATCCCTCATCCATTGTCGCTATATTATCAGCTTGAGGGTTCAATGCAATGTGCTGAAATTCCGGCTGGCAGCTACAATGACTTGAATGAGCTGATTGATGCAGTAAATGCCCTACTGATTGTGAAAGATTTTGATGAGTCTGGAATTGGCGAAACACCTATAAATGTGCATCTAATTAAATTTACCCTTGATTCAGTTAGCCATCATGTATACTATCAAATGGCTGGGATCTGTGAGAGATTTATCTTTCCAGAAAACAGCCAGCTGGGGAAAATCTTTGGTGCTGCGCAGACAACCTATAGCGAGCAGGCAGGATGCTTTGAACGACCTGGCATGAACCCGGCCTGGAATACGGATTTGCTGCTTGTTGAGTGCGATCAGATTAGCCCGCGCTGTATTGGAAATCAGTTTACTCCAGCACTGCAGACTTTGAATATTGGTTGTCTTTTGCAGGGTCACCGGTCGGAACTCATCTATAAGAATAAGCTGTTCTTCCCAATAGCAGCAAACCACCGCTTAACGCACATGCAAATACGGCTACGACTGATCAACTGTATCGAATCTATTCGATTACTCTTTGGACCCACAGTCTTGACTTTTGAGCTACGTGAGTCATGGACATTCGACAAGTGACCGAGTTTTATCGAGGCAGTTGCTTCAAACTTTCTCATGGGCACGGATATCCCACATCGCTGCTATCTCGACTGCCCCCTGAGACTCATGAAAATGCAGTTCTCCTTTCCCTCATACCACCTCCATCGCAGAAAAAACATAAGAAGACGCCAAAAATCAAACCAAAGAAGAGCAAGCCAGTGCCCACAAAAAAGCGCAAGATATCATACAAAACAGTCAACCGAGTGCTCGATTCACTCTCATAATGTATCGGACAAATCCACGGCTCAACCTGTTTGAGCCAAAGAAGCATGAAATTGGAGTGGATAGGTCTCACTTCATGGACTTTCGTCCCATCGGCAGTCTCACGACTCCTGATGCACCGATTGAATTCGACTGCCACGCCTCCTCTGAGGACTACACCGATCTGCACGCCACAGTGCTGCAAGTCACTTGCCGGATAACTCGTGTGATAAACAATGCAGAGCTGACTAATGAAGATGATGCCCATGTCGGACTATCGAATCTCCCGCTTGCCAGCCTGTTTCGTGATGTCACTGTAAAACTCAACCAGAGGGTTGTGGGTAGTGGGGACCAGCTCTACCCATATCGAGCAATGCTTCAAGTGCTGACCAGCAGCAATGCCAACCTGCTTCAAGAACTGGCGGCCGCAGGTTATTATCCAGACACCGCTGGAGAGAGTGACACCATTGGGGAGCAAAATCATGGATTCACAAATCGTGCGAGATTGCATGAGGCTTCTGCTGTTGTGCAATATGCCGGCCCGTTGTTTTCAGACATTTTCTCAATCCGGCAGAATCTGCTAAACCAAATCAGCCTGCAGGTCAAACTGACCCGGCATTGCAGCGCTTTTTCATTGATGGTACCCAATAATGGAGTTCAATATCGTATTGAAGTCGACAATGCTATTCTGCTTTTGAGGCGTCTCCGAGTAAACCCAACAGTGGCTCTCGCACATGAACAGGGGCTCTCACAGCGTAATGCTCTCTACCACTTTGATAGAAGAGAGCTTCAGACATTCACATTTTCCGTTGGGACAAGAAACAAGAGTCTCGATTCAATCACGCATGGTCAGCTGCCAAAATTTGTGCTCCTTGGAATGGTCAGCCAGACAGCTTTCAATGGATCTCTGCACCACAACCCGTTTTGGTTCCAAGCATTTGGATTGAATAGTTTAAGCCTGTTTGTCAATGGAGAGCCAATTACTGGGCAGCCCATAGAACC
This sequence comes from Macrostomum lignano, assembly GCA_002269645.1. Classification (NCBI taxonomy): domain Eukaryota; kingdom Metazoa; phylum Platyhelminthes; family Macrostomidae; genus Macrostomum; species Macrostomum lignano. The sequence goes on from NIVC01003259.1 coordinate 27,072, forward strand.
ACAGGAGCAGCACTCATCCGAATTTTTGCAGTTTGCCCGCAGTCTCGGTGGAAACTATTGCATGGGCTTTGATGAATTTCGAAATAGTGCCTATTTGCTTGCGTTTGACCTTAGTCCAAGTGGCGATGAAGTAGGCAGCTGGTTTGGTCATAGGCAGGGTCAACTACGACTGGATATTCGCTTTTCCAACGCTCTCGCACAGCCAGTCACACTCATCTGCTTGTGCGTGTATGATTCATGCATGGAAATCACTAAAGAGAGAGATGTGCTGCTGGATTATCGCAGAGCATGAATTCCGAAGAGTTGGAAGCGTTCATTTCTCGCTGCTCCACAGCTGTGCGGGATGCCTATTGCGGAATTTTTACAGTTGGAACAGTGACACCATTTTTTCGATTCAACCTGCCGACCCTGCTGCTTCATTTTGTATGAGCCATGGAATGATGAGTGCGGTCACTGGATTGCTGGAGTAGTAACCAGTAAAGTGCATTGTGAAATTTTCAACTCTTTGGGAGGCTTGAGTAAAAATATGAAGAGCTGGTTAAAGAAAACGAAACAACGCGGATGGTGCTACAATGGAATACGGTCCCTGTTCAGCCTAGTTCGTCAACTCTATGCGGCTGGTATTGCATTTTTTACTTGATCCATCGACTACATAAGAGAATGTCGTATAATGCCTTGTTCATCAAGGTTTTGCACCCGGCAGCTGTGGCTCAAAACGATGCAATCATACTCAGACTCAAAAATAAGTTGCAAGGTGTTTGATTCCAGACTGCGGATGGGCAGCTGCATGATGGTTTCGGGCCCTTCTCGAGCGGGAAAATCAACATTCTGTTTGCGGCTGCTGTCCCAACGACTGCTTCTGTTCGACCACTCCCAAGCGGATGATTTGGTATCATGGATGCCCGCAGCCGCAACTCCACGCGACTCTGCGGCGGCTAGGCATGCAAGTATGTGAAGGATTGTCGAATTTGGATCTGCAGCCCCATGACCTGATTGTGATTGACGATTTACTGGATGAAGCAGCTGCAAGTCGAGAGCTACGACATCTGTTCACCCGTGAGGCCCACCACAAGCCCTGCTTTGTCATTCTCATCACGCAAAATCTATTTTTACAACCCCAGAGACACCTCTGCGGTCCAAGCTTTAAGTCAGCAATGCTTTCCCAAACGGCGCACTCTGCTAGTAGAACTGATAGATCGATTGGTGCGAGATGGAGATCAGCGCTATCTGCTGCTTGATTTTCACCCCGCTTCACTCCATGAACTGCGCCTGAGAGCCAATTTTCTCCCCGATGAGGCCCCGCAGCGAGTTTATCTATAAGAATGGCTCAGTCTCTGCACTGGGTTAAACATGGATAAACACATTGCACTAATAACTGTCTTTTGTGAGGGCACTATATCCTTGCGTCGCTGCATACTTACCTATGCAAATAAAAGCACCATGTGCTTTTTGGTCGAGTGTATTATCAACTTACTAGCAGGAAAAGTTGGCTGTGAAGATAGCTTGAAGCGGAGACTCAGGCGATATCGAAATACTCTCCGGCTTGTTGCACAAAGCAAAAGTGTGAAAGAGGCTCGGCGTAATCTCTCACACCCGCATATCCTTCGTTGTCTTCTTCTGATTCTCACCTGTATAAAAAGACATGTACAAGGAAATGATACTGGTACCCCGGTTGCAGTATGAGGCACTTGTGAATCAGAGGGGCATGGAGACAGTCTGTGAACCCGAGCTAGAGGCGGAAAAACAGTTGCGCAAGATTAGGGACGAGCGTTGCGTGCAGCAGCTGCAGGCAAGTGCGACCCAAGAACAGTCTCCAGTAATTCACAAAGAACCGCAGTGGAAGGAGGTGTTATATCTGACGGTGAATCAGAAATGGCATCATCGTCTGCAGGCATTGATTAGCTTCATAACCGTAAAGTGCAAGTCGATTAGCATAGATGATGCATATGAATTTTCTGTCAATGGTAAACCGTTGTACAACTCAAATATCGTGGACCTGCTGCATTTCATAGTTAAAGATACGTACTCTAAGTACCTTCAGCCACCGAATGGGATTAATGAGTTTTTGTTACGTGTCTTCAAGAAAACCACGTGACTCTGTCTGCAGTTGGTCTGAACACTACAAAATTGCTGGAAAAGCCTCGGGAAGAAAAGTCCAGTCCTAAAAAACCTCGACTGCAAGGCTATAAGAAGACTCAGTCTCAGAAAGGATACGGCAAGTGGATCAAGTGGCCAAGATGATTGTCATTGATTTTGAAGGATTTCCGCACCTATACAAAACAGAGGACTTTGTGATTAAGGAAATTGCATGGGTTGAGTTTGCATGCGGTCAAACGACGGCTCATTACTATTGCTACCGACCGCCGCACAGCTTTGAGCTCTTTGATAGAGGACAGCGACGAACCTGCTACTGGCTCACCAATAAGCGGCACGGTCTAGACTGGGACAGGAGTGGGTTCCGACCCTACTCTTGTCTCTGGAGCGATATCTCTCATTTGCAAGGCCCGATATTTAGCAAAGGGGATGTCAAGTGCCAGTTCCTATCGCGTCTGCTGCTACAGCCTGTCTACGACCTAGCACACCTGGCCTTTCCGAGTGCCTCAAAGTACGTGCTACCCTGCGCCCTGGCCAAGGTGGCGCTGTACGCTGATTGGCTGCGGCCTCGCGGCTACGGGTCTATAAAAGTAGCGATCTGCAGCAGGCACTGGCATTTCTCTCGATTGTCTAAAGATGGTCGCAACAATTCGCCTGACAAACATCGTGACAGGAGCCGACCTGGCGACCCGGGTGGGTCTGCCTCAACTATCGAATTTCCTGACTCTTCATCTGCCTCAGTATCACACAATCCGCCATCGCCTGGTTCATCCTCGAACACTGGCAGTGGTGATGAAGAGCGGGCAGCATCGAGTAACCGCGCTGGTGTATCCGACCGGACAAGTGTCTGTCTGTGGAGCCAAAAGCATGGAGGAGGCTCTCGCAGAGACGGATAAGATTGTGAAGCTGTGTGCGGACTTCTTGCGATTGACCAGTCTGCCCCAGATTCGCATCAAGACTATTACCTCTGTGACGGGCTTTCCCGCGGGTCGGCATCCACTCCGGTTGGGGAAAGTCAAGTCTAAATGGCCGCATCGGGCCACCTACGAGCCGGAAATGTTTAACGGACTTGTGCTCGAGTTTACTGATTTTGTTTCATTCGTATCGTTGTATAATAGCTGGTGCTCGCAGCGTGGTTGAGGCTCAGACTGCAGCTGATGCCCTCTCCCGCATTTTGCATGCAGACCAAGCATCCGAACCTACTTTGCTGGACTCTGACTGAGCTCCTCTACGGCATAACAGTAGTAGTGAGATCTGCCTATGCACTGAGTAATAAAAATAATAATGTTTTTGGTGTTACTTTACTTATGTATTTTTTGTGTACAAAAGATAAGAAAAAATAAACGCGAATGCGACTATAGTGCTTGTACAAAAATGCTTACGAAAATGAAATTTTTTTGTTTATTTTATTGGCAGGTCCATGGATTGCAAAGCATAAAATTACATGTTAAAAGCTCGTTTTAGCACAAAAAAGTTTACGAAGAATGGAAGGACAGTATTAAGGCCCGTCGCGTGTAATTACAAAAACAGTATTATCGCCCGGAATCAAAGCATGATGGGGCAATATTATGGCCAGTATTGACAAAGCAATATATACAACAGTGCATAATCAGTACTAATGGTTCAAAACTATATTTAAAAAATTTAATTGACGAAATGACCAGTTGTCGCTTCATGCATTGCGCGTCGCTTCATTGGTGGCTGGTGGCATGAAGGCTGTTGGTTCTTATCAGCTGTTGATGGCTCTTCCAGAGTTCTTTCAGCCTGAACTGCCTGGAAGGCCTCCAGTGGTCGTCCCACTCTGCCGGCTGCCTGTCAGGTACTTGCATCAGTTGGTCGAGTGTAAGCCTTGCTGCCCATGCTGCACACTCTTCAGGCTCCGTAGGGTGGTATCCCATCCACCATGGATCGCCGATCGGTGGCTCGACCGGAGGCTCTCGCTTGTCATTTTGTCTAGGACCCATTGCTTTTGAGCCCAGACTTCGCGCCAAAGTGTAGTAGGAAGCGGTAAGGCGTGCCTTATGTGCACCGGCGGTCCGAGTACAGTTGGAAGGCGCCAGAGTGTGATTACGCCATTTTGCATATTGGTGTAGCCATTTTGCATATTTGCACTTGTTGGTGTAGCCACCCAGAAGGCATTGCGCATCGATACACTTTCTTGCAAACTCTTCCAGTCGTTCCTTCAGGCTGCCTAAGTGGCAAAACTGGTGGACGGTGAGCTCCATGCCAGGCAGACCTGGTCGATACTCTTCATCAAATTTGTACCACTTTCTGATGCTGATGCACTTCGAGTGCGACCTGACGCCGATTCGAAATCTGTTCGATAATGTCTTGAAGTTCATTTTGTTCACTGTCAAAAACTGTGAGCTTTCCTTCCGGTTGTGCGCGAGATTATATACGACGGGAGTTGGTGTTGTGTTCTAATTAACACAGAGAGTTTCTTTGATTGAAGCTTTCTCGGCGAGACACAAATCTCGCTCACAATATATTTATAGAGGTGAAACTCCTACTTGCACGTTGCATTGCAAATCGATACGCAATCACCTACACATTCTAGTCTGAGTACAGTATACGCCCACGCATTCAATAAGGTCAATAGTTAATTGTCAGTGGTCAGTTCATTGCGCAAGCATTGTCAATCACAACATACTCCCCCCTTCCGGAAGAGGATAACGCGCCGGTTGCCGTCGAGCTCGAGTTGACCTTCGAAGTTCAGGTGGAGGTGGCGGCTCGCCCGTCCGTGGGGGCGGAGCCGGCGGCAGCGGCAAATCGAACAAGTCGTCCTCTTGGTCGGCCGCGCCGTTGTCAGCCGGTGGGCTGTTGCACTTAACCAGCCGACTCGCTTGCCACTTTGTACCGTCGGACAGCACGAAGGTGTTGCGCCCTGCTCGGGAGGCGATCTTTAGCGGTTCCTTCAGTCAGGTCGCCAGCTTGTGCGCTCGGTGCGGCGTCTGTCGCCAGACCTAATCTCCGGCCTGGAGCGTAGAGTCACGAGCCCGCCTTCGCTTGTTGGTGTTGGCTTGCCTCTCAGTGATAGCGTGGCGCAGATCGCTGTCGTCCCGCTGTTGCACTGGAGTTGGCCTGAGCAGCTGCAGTCCGGACCGCAGCTTGCGCCCGATCATCAGCTCGGCTGGAGTCAGCCCGATGAGAGCGTGCTGACTGGTCCTGTAGGTCTTGAGCACCAGGTCGATGGCGTCCTCGAAATTCGCTCCCGCCCTCAGGTTCGCTGCCAGGCCCTCCTTCAGACTCCGGTTGAATCGCTCGACTCCGCCGTTGCCTTGCGGGTAGTACCGGCTCACTCGGCTGTGCTTGATGCCCTCAGCTCGCAGGAACTCTTCGAACTCGTCGCTGACGAACTGGGGTCCGTTGTCGCTGATCAGCATCTTTGGGACTCCCCACCGGCCGAATAGCTTCCGAAGCGTCTTGATGATGTTGGCAGAGGTGACGGTTTCCATGGCTGCAATCTCCGGCCACTTGCTGTACAGGTCGTGGATCACCAGTAGGAACCGCTGGTGTCGAGGAGCCGCGGCAACCTCGCCGAAGATGTCGATCTCGACCTTGTCCCACGGTCCATCTGGCCACTCGATTGGTGTCACGATCGTCTGTTAAGGCTTGCCGGACTTCTCCGCCAGAGTGCAGGCCGTGCAGTTCTTGACGTAGTCCTCCACCTGCCGGTCAATTCCAGGAAACCAGACCGTGTCGCGGCACCGCTGCTTTGACCGAACGACGCCCGGATGCCCTTCGTGTGCCTCCTCGATGACTTGAAGTCGCAGGCTCGTCGGGATGATCGCGCGTTCACAACGGCCGAGGCACTGACCGTTGTTCCAGCAGAACAGCTCGTCCCGGACGTTGAAGTACGGCTTCAGAGAGCTGTCCACATTCGTCGGCCAGCCGCCCGAGATGTACTGCAAAACCGCCTGCAGCACTTCGTCCTCCTTGGTCGCCGTTGACAGTGCGTCTGCCGTCAGCGTTGTTTTCGAGTCGACGACTGCGTAGACGTAGCCCTCCTCGTCGGTCTCCTCGGCTGGAACGCGCTCCGTCGTGGCCCATCTGGACAGCATGTCCGCGCACTTGTTGTCAGCGACAGGGATGTGCTCAAACCGGACGTCTTAGCCGCGAAGTCTCTCGACCCATCGATGAATGCGAAGAGGCCTGTGCCCCATGCCTTTCGAGTCGAGCAGAGTTGTCAGGGCCTTGTGGTCGGTGCGCAGCGTTACTCGTCTGCCGTATAGATAGTAGTGCCAGCGTTCGATGCTCCATACACAGGCCAGGGCTTCTTGCTCTCCGGCTGAGTATCGCTTTTCCGCTGGGCTGAGTGCTCTCGATGCGAACGCAATTGGCACCTCTTTTCCGTTTTGTACTTAGCTGAGCACTGCCCCCAGTCCGTCTAGACTTGCATCGCAGGTGACGTACGTCTCAGCTTGGCAGTCAAAATGAGCTAACACTGGGCTGCTGGTTACGGCTGACTCGAGTGTACGGAAGGCTGTACGTTCTCGCTCACCCCAGTGCCAGTCCGCGTCCTTTTTGAGCAGTTGTCTCAGAGGCTCGGCAATTGCTGAGTAATGCGGTATGAACTTGTGCAAAAAGTTCACTGCCCCGAGAAACGATTGAATTTTCGCGACCGTTGATGGCTCAGGAATTCTTAGAATTGCGTCGACGTTGGACTTGGTCGGTTTGAGGCCGTCTGCAGAGATGACCAATCCGAAGAAATCCACGCTCGCCTGCCGGAATTTGCACTTCTCTCGATTGAGTGTGAAGCCTTCGCGATGAATCCGCCCTAGGACTTCTCGGAGGTTCTTGTCGTGCTCAGTCTCGTCCTTGCCGTGCACCAGGATGTCGTCCACGATGTTGATGGCGCCAGGAGCTCCTCGAAGCACCGTCTGCAGGGCTCGCTGGAAGGCAGCTCCGGAGCTGGATAGCCCGAATGGCACCACGGTGAACTGATACAGGCCGGCATCGGTGATGAAGCACGTCAGTCCTCGAGAGTCTGGATGCAGCGGAATCTGCTGGTAGCCTTGACGCAGGTCCAGCTTGCTGAAGCACTTCGAGCCGTTGATGCTGGACGATAGGTCCTCGATTGACGGTACCGGATAGCGGTCCGCGATCACCGCCTTGTTGACCTGCCGCAGATCTACCCAGAGACGAACCTTGTTGGACTCCTTCTTGCGCGTCACGACAACGTTGCTAACCCACTCGGACGCGTCGACCTTCTCAATGATGCCCTGTTGCTCCATCCGGCTGATCTCTGAAGTCACTTCGTCTTTCAGGCCGATCGGCAGCTTCCGCATTGGCTGAGACACAGGCTTGACCGAGGCGTCGATCTTTGTCCGGTGAATGAAGCTCTTGGACCGGCCCAGACCGTCCAAGATTCCGGGGAAGTCGCGCTCGATCGTAGTCTCGCTGATGCTCATCACTCTGTTGTCACCTTGGAAGATTTTGAATCCGAGGGCCTGAAACAGGTCACGGCCCAGGATGTTCGCTCCTTTGTCGGCGACGTAAAATGTGGCTTCTGTCCTGATGCCGTTGAACGTCACTGGAAGCTCGACCTTGCCGATGGTCTTGATCACAGATCCACCGTATGCCTCCAGTTTTGTGCTCGTCGGAAGCAGCGGGTGCCTAGCGAATTACTTCTTGAACGTCTCCGTGTTTAGCAACGAAACGGCAGCACCGCAGTCGATTTGCAGTCGAATCAGCTGTCCGTCCAGACGGCATTCGCAGAATAAGCTGTCTGTGCTCTTGTTGTTCACGGCCAGGACCATCAGGCTGGACTCTGCAGGCTCTTTGGTGTCGATCGCAGAGACCGCTTTCATGCGGCACATTTTCGCGAAATGGTTCGTCTTGCCGCATCGTCTGCATTTCTGGCCCATCGCCTTGCATTCGCCCTTGTGTCCGTGGTTGCCTCCGCATCGAGTGCACTTTGGACCTGCTGCTGCGGTCTTCTCATGGCGAGCAGCTGGCTTCGGCTTCTTGCTCAGCGCCTTCACGTGGAGCTCTGGGCCGCTGACCTGCTTGGCATTTCTGATGGCTGCTTCGATTCGCTCAGCCTTCTTGATGGCGTCATCTAGCGTCAGATCGTCCTCCTCCATCAGGAGTCTTTCCCTAATGCGAGGTACGCAGGTTTTCTCCACAAGTTGGTCTCGAATCATTTTGTCGTGAAAGGTGCCAAAGTTGCAGTTTATTGCCAGTTCTCTCAGGGCCATCACGTAGTCTCCGATGCTCTCGCCGTCGTGCTGGGCTCGCTGCCGAAAGGCAAAGCGCTCTGCTATGACGCTTCTTGACGAGCTGAAAATCGCCTTCAGTGCCTTTTTGGTCTCCTGAAGCGACTTGCTTGCATCGACGTTTGCAGCTCGGCGGCGTCCTTCCTCACCAAACAGATCTAAGAGGATCGCATTTTTCCGACTCTCTGATGCCTCTTCGAGAGCTCCAGCTACCAGGAAGTTCTCAAATGACTTGATCCACCTTGCCCATGGCACAGGAGGTTCGCCTGGTACTGGTTGAAACTCCGCTGGGTACGGGAGTCCGCTCGTCGCCAATTGTTGTGTCCTAATTAACACAGAGAGTTTCTTTGATTGAAGCTTTCTCGGCGAGACACAAATCTCGCTCACAATATATTTATAGAGGTGAAACTCCTACTTGCACGTTGCATTGCAAATCGATACGCAATCACCTACACATTCTAGTCTGAGTACAGTATACGCCCACGCATTCAATAAGGTCAATAGTTAATTGTCAGTGGTCAGTTCATTGCGCAAGCATTGTCAATCACAACAGTTTGTAAGTAACACCAGCTCCCGCTCCATAGCAATAACCAATCCGAACCCCGAATCCAACCCCCACAAAGCAGCCCTTTCGCAGGAGCTCAGGCCTTAACAAAGTCTCAGCCATCAACGTAAGTAACAGGAGGTGGCGGGACCTTCTTGCGGCCCTCTGGCCGCCAAGAAGTAGCGGTCTAGGTCTAACGACCTCCCGCTGTACCCTCCACAGCAAGATAGAGTACAACCAAAGCATTGAATGCGGGTTTTGCCTTGGCTAGAGCCTTAAAAGCGGTAAGTGAGACAGGGAATAAGATTGGGGTTTAGAAATTAGGAGGGGGCATTGGTTTTGGATAGGGTACTGGATAGAAGGACCGTGTTATATGGGATGGGGTGCAGGATAAGAGGGAGCCTTGGTTTGGGATGGGATGCTAGACAGGAAGGGGCCTTGCTATGGGATGCACGGGGGTGCAGGACAGGAGGGGGCCTTGGTATGGGATGGGGTACAGGACAGGCAGGGCCTTGGTTTGGGATGGGGTGCAGGATAGGAGGAGGCCTTGGTAGAGATGTACGGGGTGTAGGACACGAGGGGGCCTTGGTTATGAGATGGGGTGCAGGACAGGAGGGGCCTTGGTTTGGGATGGGGTGCAGGATAGGAGGGGGCCCGGTTTGGGGTCGGGGGTGGGTGCGTGGGTTTGGGTTCGGGGGGGGCGTCTTTGGGGGGCCCGGTTTGGGTCGGGGGTGGGTGCGTGGCGGTGGTGGGTTTGGGGTCGGGGGTGGGTGCGGCGGTGGTGGGTCTGGGGTCGGGGGTGGGCGTCTTTGGGTGGCCCTCTCGCCTCATTGGCCGGGGGCCCCGGCCAATCCGGTGCGATGGCGGTGGAGGGTTCCACTTTCCTACTACTTATATGTTATTAGACCTTACCAACCCAGGTCCGGTAAATATTACAAAGAGTATATTACGTACACACGCCAACCCCGAATACCAAGCCATACTAGTCTACTTGCAGTGCTCCCGGAGGGAGATGGTCAGGAGTTACACACCAAGAATGCATTCACACAAAGAGTACACCACTCGAGCCCTGTCCAGGCGCCCCGATATGTATGACGCAGGCAACCCTCCCGACATGTATGCAGCAGGCGGCCCTCCCGACATGTACCCCGACATGTATGTCGCAGGCGACCCTACCGACATGTACCCCGACATGTACACCCTACCATATGGCGCGCGAGCCACAGGTTCCAATCGCCGCCCGGCCCCCCCCCGAAATGTATGCCGCAGGCGCCCCCTGCCGAGCCGAAGGTACTCTTCCAATATGAGTGTACACTCTCCCAATACAAGTGTACACTCTCCCAATATGAGTGCACACTCCCCTGATATGAGTGTACACTCTCCTGATATGTGTGTACACCGATATGTAGTCAACGATACGTATTAGCACAAAATTAGGCTAGTGAAAACTACTTATAGTAGGTGAAATTGCGTATATTTACATAAAAAAGTAGGCAAAACACATATTAAACATATCAGTAGGTGTAAATATCGATGCATAATGCATTTTACGAAACATATAGGTGTACAGACATTTAGAATTAAGCATATGGGCAGCAAAAAACACACAATGTAGGTGCATTTTATCGATATATTGACAGAAAAGTAGTTGAAATAGACAAAATCGTAATACAAAGCGGGTACATATCGTTTTATTAGTGTAGTAGGCGCTTGCAGATGCATTATAATGTAAACATAGGTTGAAATACACATACGCACAGTAGACACAAGTATAATGCAGGTGCATATGCACACACTGTAGATTCAAATTATGTAGATGCATAGGCTAAAATACACACATCGTAGAGGCAGAAGCAGGCATAATGCAGGAAAATTATGATACATATTAGTGCGTAAAAGTATCATATTATGACACACTGTAGCACATATTGACATAATGCAGGGGAAAATATTGACAGAAATGATGCAAAATTGTAGAGGTAACAACCCGCCAACTAGTAAGGGCATCCAGCACTTGTTCAGGTTCTTATTATTTCGAGACGAGTGTCATGCCCCCGCAAGAGATCTTATCAGACATTTGTTGATCCCCACTGCAACTCCCTCCCCAGAGCCTCCAAATGCGGGTTTTTAACCCAGGGTCGAGTACAAAGGGCCCGCCCACTCTTAACCCCAAGGGGAGATCCCTAGCGGAGACCAAGTACAGTACGGACGGAGAGGGGTAACGGAAAGCGCTGCTGCATTCTGCGGAGCTGCATTCTTACCCGAGGTAGGCGCGTCAGCTCCCACTCCTCATTTAAACATCAAGTAAACTAAAGAAGTCAAGCAGAAAGCCTTACAATCACCCGCAACCAGCACAAGTAAGATTACTTTCCACTAGAGAGCCATAGTGCAAGATTCGCGAGCCAAGTTGAAGCACAACAAATTACACTAAAGACATATGTATTAAAAAGCATACCGGCACCTCTACAAAAACACAGTATGTACCGACAAAAGTTGCTTTTGGTGCAGTGTAATTAATAAAAAGCGGGTATCTTAGCACAAAAGTAGGCATCAATGCGGTGCACGGGCTAAACTGTATTGACCTGGTTGACGAATGGTAAACCCCGACTGCTGACTAAATCAAACTCACTTTTCTAGGACTGAGCTGGCTAATGACTAAATTAACTTCACTTATGTCCAAAAATTGTTAAAAGGTATATTTCACCCAACTTTGTTCAGCAAAACTAATGTCTGTTGGGTAGTATGAGCGAAAAAAGCAACATTTATTTATTCAACTAGGTGCAAATACACTGTTTCCCATTCAATTACAACAAGTCTGCAATACAATTTGGACATCTGGACATTCATTTTCGACAATCTATTTTTATACTTTCAGTTGCACTTTGAAATTAGACAAAATGAACTTCAATTTAGACACACTTATCTGAGCCCTTCAGATCTTTGCTTCCTGTCACCTCTGCCTCTGACCGAGAGAGAGAGAGAGAGAGAGAGAGAGAGAGAGAGAGAGAGAGAGAGAGAGAGAGAGAGGTCACGGCGTGTTTAAAAAAATCAAAAGACTAATTAATTTAATATGGGCTACCGGTTTCGCGCCTCTGGGCTCTTCGTCAGGCCAAAAAATCTGTGTGTCATGCAATTCAAGTTGGTCTTTTAAGTTTATTTTTAAACGATTAACTAATTATTTTTCTTAGTCTGATAGAATTGATGAGTAGTTGTACATATGAGGGATGTACATTTAAAACCCTGTTTTGCCTAGCTCTAACTTGTCCCAGAGGCTTTCCACCATTAATTTTAAACGACAGTATATTTGTTATAAAAAAATTGTTATTTCGAAGTACTATACGATATGCGATACTATACGATTAGATGAAATGCCGGTATTGGTGGTAGGAGCATAAAAATCAATATTGAGCGTACAATTAAGCAGTTGGAATAAAATAAAATAAATGACACGTGACTAAATATTGTACTTCAATAGGGTAAAAGTGAGCGCATCGGTTAAATTATTCAATGGTTTCCTGGCTGAGACTTGAACTTATTGGGAGCCAGGAGGCTCTGTAAGTTACGTTGCCGTGTAAATGCGGGCAGTATGCGGAAGCCTGGTTTATTTTGTAGCTTATTAAAGTTTTTAGCAATCTCGTTGGCAAGCCAGACCGTAGATGGGTGAAAAGGAAGGACCAGTGGAATGGGTCGGAGAAGATGATTCGGAGAAGATGATTCGGAGGCGGTTTGTCAGTCCCCAGTTTTTTAATCCAGATTTCTTCCCTTAGTTCGATCTTGTTGTTATTAATTACCTGTTCAATGGCAATGGTGACAAAGTTTGCAATCGAGTGATTGGGGGTGAGAAAATGATCCCGAAGTAACGACTCTCCTGTTAATATTTGACCTATGCTGGTTAATTCTATCGCTCATTGTTCTTATAGTCATCCCTACATAGAGGATTTTCCCAGGGTGACACTGGTTACAGGAGATGCCATAGATGATGCTCTTGGAGCCGCAGGACAGGCTCTGAGAGATTAAAAAACCAGAAGCCGGTTTCAGTCCCTGGGCGGAGAGAGCAGGCGGTGAGTGGGTGCAGCATTTGCAGCGGGATGACCCACAGGGATGGAACCCTTTGGGAAGCAGACCCAGATTGGTCGTTGGTCCTGCAGTCCAGTTCATAAGTTTGAGGACCTCCTTTTTGCAGTTTCTAAGAAAAATCTTTGAGTAGCCTAATTGCTTGAGTTCCGATTTTAAAGAATTGAAAGGCTTCAGCCGGGTGGTTCCAGTGAATGAAGATATCATCTATGTATCTAAAATAAATTTTCGGCTTATAAAGAGCAGTTCTAAGGGCAGTTTCCTCCCAGAGGCTCATGAAGAGACAGGCATAGCTGGGCGCAAATATGCGCCCCATAGCTGTGCCTCTAAGTTGTAGGAAGATCATTTTGTCAAATTCAAAGTCATTCCTGTACAAACACAATTCCAGTAGCTTTATTAACTCAGCATCCGGTCTAATGGGATCCGGGTATCGGTTAAAGAATTCCTGGATCGCTGCAATGCCCTGGTCTATAGGGATCATGGAGTATAGACTCTGGACATCACAGGTTGCCAGAGTCGAACCTTCCGTGCAGCATTTATCCATAAGGTGTGCCTTGAACTCATAGGAGTCCTTAATGAAAGTGGGTTGCGCTTGGGCAATCGGTTTAAGAAAGAAGTCTATGTACTTTTCTGCCCCAATAGCTTCAGCTAACAATAGGTCTGCCTGCTGGGACCCGAAAGGGGATCAGCCAGGTGGCCGGGTCCTTGTGAATTTTGGGGAACAGGTAGAAATGCCGGGGACGGAAGTTCTCTCCAGGAGAAAGAAAAGAAAATTGTTTCTTAGTTATGAACTTTCTGTTACATAAATCGAGGAAGATCCCCTGATAATTCCCGCAGTCTCGGGTTGCAGTGGCTGGTCCAGCTGTTGATAGGCATTAGTGTTGAGGATTATTGTTGATAGGCTCTAGTGAGACAGAGAGAGAGAGAGAGAGACAGAGAGAGAGAGAGAGAGAGAGAGAGAGAGAGAGAGAGAGAGAGAGAGAGAGAGAGAGAGAGACAGTCTTAACTGTCCTTCACGAAAGAAATTTTTAACAGTATCATTCGCTTGTTATCTCTCTTCCAACGACCGCCGTTTTATCTGCGCTATATTCAAGCCCAAGGCTACAACTACAAACGCCAAAAATCGTTCTCACTTACAGCCTCAGATGAGTGTGAAATTGAATAACGGTTGTCGAAATTGAATCCGAGCTTTGCTCCAGAACTCAAATTTAGACCATAGACAAAGCGTACTCAACGAGGAACTGTTCAAATTGAATATCCGCTGTCTAAAACGAATATCTGAATTGTATTGTCTTTGTCTTTGTCAATGTCTTTTTCGAAAATAATCGGCATTTTTACTTCAAATAAATTATTTTTTGTTGAACCGCGAAAGCAGAAGCTCTCTCGCCCTCTTATCGATGTATTTTCTCTCAAGCATTTTATTGAGGATGTGAACGAATTATTTTCTATTCTCGTCTTTCATTCCAGTCTTTGCCGCTCCTAGAAGAACAACTAGCCGCTTGTAGATTTCAGGCATGCCTTCTCCGGAAGAGCTTGGTGGTGATTCGAATGATTAGTCAGAGGAGGATGTTCCTGGTGAGGGTTGCTGAAGCCTAGGTGTGAATACTCTGTCTTTGATTTGCTTCATTCGTTCTGGGGAGAGCTGCTCTAATTGTCGCCAAGTCTCAGGATTTGTATCTTTGTACTGCGAAACAAGAATCGGGTCTATGGTGTCAAGTTGATCAAGTACTTGTTCAACCTGGGTTTTTTGTTGCTGTGGAGGCGGAGGTTGTTGTGGTTGTTGTTGTTGTGGTTGTTGTGGTTGCTGCTGTGGTTGTGGTTGTTGTTGTTGTGGTTGTTGTGGTTGTTGTTGTGGTTGTGGTTGTTGTTGTTGTGGCTGTTTTCTTATGACCTTTTCTTGATCCGGCAAACCAAACCATTGTTTAAAGTATTTGTATTTTCTTAACCTGTTCAAGACAATCCCGTTTTCATGTAAAATTTTCAAAACACCGTCGTTCCTGAGCATATCTATGTCCCTATCGAGAGCAAAGGTAACAAGATCTTTGTAATTTTCGAGCTGCTTTTTAGACGTATTCTCTAGATTTTTAGTCATGTAATCAAGTAAAGTTTGAGTGAACTGGATTCTTTTAGTTTTTGCGCCTTTATTGATTGAAATGTTTTCCTTTGTCACTTCAATGTTGTAATCCACCGGTTCCCCGGTAATATTTTTTCGCCAGGCGCTAATTCCAAAAATATATTTTCCATCATCCAGTACGGGGCCAAAAAAGTTATCCGTCACTTTCATCTGCACCGGTTGTGCTTCTGGTTGTCCTGGTTGCTGAGCCTGTGGTTGTCCCGGTGAAGATGGAATTTTACCCAATGTGTTTTGCAAGTGGCTCTCTTGAATATCATCGACTGCTTCCTTCACAGTGTCGATGTTTTTCTACGCTTCTGTGTATCCGGGTTTGTGAAATTCGGTGGCTGCTTGGACGAATTCATTGTAAGATTGTTGTTCTTTGTTGATTAGTCCGGTAACTCTCTTTTCTGCTTGTGCCAGCTAGTTTCCGCTTCATTTCTTATTTTATTTTATTTTTAGTTAAAAAAATTAACGAACCATTGACACCAGTTTTCTACAAGATTAACAAGCCTATTTTGAGTGATGATAGCACAATCAAAGCGACTCAGGTAAGAGTTCCCAGTCAGGAACTTCAGAATGAAACTAATCTTGGTCCTGGTCAAACACTGACATTCATTTACAATGGATGTTCGTCTCTGGTTAGTGTGCACAGTCTTAAGAGCGGCTTCCATATGAAATTTCAATTCAAGACAAAAGGTGGTGCGGATGCGGCTCGTGCTAACGTTGACAAGCATGATGCGGATGTGGCTCTGATCAGTAACTTTTGGGCGTACATGTTCAAGGAGTTTAGTGTATCGAATGGGAGCACTGAGTTGGAGCGAATCGCCAACTTTGGAATTGTCTATGACGCTCATTGTTTGATCGAGAATCCTGATTTTATTCAGTTGGGAAGTGGTGCGGGTTTTATTGCAGATGAAAAAGGAGACATCAATGACAGTGGCTATAAAAAGAGGAAGAAGAGATACAACTATGCATTGCAAGGTGCTGATGATGCTGCTAAGAACCCGCTGTATCGGTCTGTTGATTTATTTGTACCACTAAGATTCATGAGTGGATTCTGTAATGCATTTAATCGATTGACTAGTAACTTTAGCTACACATTTAGACTGACTAGAGATGATCGCAGTAGAGTGTTGTGGACTGGGGCGGACCACACTGGGATGGCTGTGAAGCTAACCGGAATCGAGCTGTATTTGGAAGTCATTGAGCCAAAGACTGCACTAAAAGCGGATTATCTTAAGGCAATAGAGAAGGACATTGATGTTGCATACACGGCCTACATGTGTCGAGATGAGCGAAACGAAACTAGAACAAACATCTGCATTAAAGAGGGATCATGCAGCAATCCAAGGTATATCATTATTAACATGAGAAACCCAAATAGCATTATACGCTACATGCATGGAGACGTGCGGTCCATTCAGCATGAAATCAATGATCATCTTTACCCTGCGCTGCCACAAAATGGAGATTTCAGTCAGAACAAGATTAGCAAATTTTACAGCGAGTTGGTCGACTTGGCTGTGAAAGAGAACAATGGAATTGCTATCACTGCTCTTCAATATGGAACTCTATATCCGATGTTTGGCGCTGATGTGTCTGCCAGACAAATGCCTACTGATAACAGCCCTGTGAATATCGTGACTAACATTGAGAGGACTGTCGCAACACCCGTGGACCTGTACATTATCTATGCATTTGAGAGGAAGGTGAAGCTTAACATGATCAACAATTCATCCAGTAAAGTTTAAATATTTTTTGTGGGTGAAAAAAATGGAAGCTATAGCCGAAAGACTAAACAACATTGTTTCACACTCTAAGGAGAGCATTCCTATTACAATAACTGGGCGAATTAATGACTCAAACGGGATATTTGTTGAAAAATTAGAGCAGGCGATTCGCCTGGATCCAGGTGCTAATTACCATGTCTATCTTAACGACTTCACTGGTTGGTCAAACGTTGCCAATGTGATGGCAGCAAATAATAAGTTTTATTACAAATGGAAAGGTGCAGCAGCAGACCCTGTGGTATTCCATGTGAGCACGCAAAGTGTGGATACCTACAATAACTTTCTAGAAAATGTCTTTACTAAAAGAGGCCATTTTGAGACACCTGATGCGAGTAAGCCAGAGAAGAAACTGTTCCCTGTCAAACTAACCTATGATCTCACTGTAATGAGAGTGGTCATGCAAGTTCACAAAGATGCGGAGGTTGAGTTTAAAGATGACACTTGGTATAGGGAACTGGGATTCGAGAAGAAAGTTTTTAAGGCAGAATCCGCGGCGCGGACGCAGCCCCATCTCCCACCTGATATCCGTATCCCCCAGCTTCATCCCCCACCCGCCACTCAAGCATCGGGGGCCGTTAGAATGGTCCGGGAAAGTGTAAGCGGTTTGTTCTCAGCACCCAATATTGCAGACATTGTAAAGGGTTTGAGTATTATAATCAGAAGTAATCTCAGTCTTGATTGGGTATTTAAGGGAAAGCGAACGAATATTTTGTACAACATCTCCAACTCTGTTGCTGGAGGACAGATGCTGGTAGAGAAACCAAATCCGGTGAAAAGAGTTGTATTGAGTAATAAGGAGATTCACGAGATTGTGCTACAGTTTGAGACTGAAGATGGGGTGGGTGTTGATTTCAACGGTGAAGAGTTTGTATTGACGTTGATCATTGAGAGAATGTGAGAAAATGCGTTCCCTTTTAAGTATGCTTACCGAGAATAGAGTGGTATGAAGAGAACTTACTATGTGTACTCAAAATCTCTTACCCCATTCTGGCAGTATGAGGGCGTGGGCCTCGCGTGCGTGGGAGAGAGGGGAGTGTATGTGTGTGGGCGCAGCGCGCGTGGGGGAGAGAGATTTTCACATTAACTGAGCCCAGCCGAGGAAGAATTCCGTCTCAAGGGAAGGCCAGAATGCAAACGATTTCGGCCTCGCGCAAGGCCAAAATGAAAAGGGTTTTGGCCTTTTGGCCTTTTGGCCTTTTGGCCTTTTGGCCTTTTGGCCTTTTGGCCTTTTGGCCTTTTGGCCTTTTGGCCTTTTGGCCTTTTGGCCTTTTGGCCTTTCGGTTTTTTAACGCAATTGCTTTATGATTTCTGCAAAGTTATAGTAGCTGTCGTAATCTTTTACGTAGGTTACTCCATACTTATGAAACCAGTGTCTTTGGAGAGCTAGATTAATATTAGGGACATTGATATCAACGTCGGGCCAATATTTTCTCATGTACTCGCTGCATTCAAGTTTGCATCGGTACTTACTCTTGTAATTAGGCTCGTGCGCTTTGTAATAAGAACCTGGAGAGACAACTAGAAACATTTTTTATTGAGAATTTAATTCTTTTTTAAAAGGGTAAGGACCCTGGGTTAGGGGATTTAATGTTTTTGGGATCTGGTAGCACGTTGCGGATTGAATGTGGGGAGAAGAATGCAGATTGTTTTCTGATTGTTTCGAAGATGCTATGGGTGGATGTCAGTGGATGATGTAGGACACTTGTTATGCTCTGATTCTGTCAGGGAGGAAGGAGGATAGGTTAGGAGGATTATGGATGACGTTTTCGGAGCAAGTTTTTCTGATTCTGTCAGGGATAATATGGATGGATTTAGGAGGATTATGTTCGAAGTTTTCGGAGCAAGTAGGACACCTGTTATGCTCTGATTCTGTCGGGGATAATATGGATGGACTTAATGGGATTATGGAGGACGTTTTGTGAGCGAGTGCGACCCCCCTTTTTTCTGATTCTGTCGGGGATAATATGGATGGATTTAATGGGATTATGGAGGATGTGAAAAATTTTGTCCCAAAAGCCCCCTCATGCCTTCTACTACCATGACACTTTACCGCCATTCTGACACTTTACCGCCTATGAACAACAACGAGCACAAAATCGCACTAACGGCAGAAAGCTTGAACAGCATGACAACCATCCGACCTCGCCAAAATTATATGGGAATGGCCTATACCTTACAATCGACAGCCACAGCTGACCTCCTTGTTCGAACGGGCCCGACACGACGCCATGATGACAACTGCCATACCCCCAGAGGAGATCTATCTAAATCTACTCCACGAAACAACGCCGGGGAGTACACCACAGTTCAACATATCATCTGGCCCATCGCACTATTAACGGCGAGCATCAACAAATACTTTATTACGACGTTAATTGATCCTTTTGCTTCCTGTTAC
Organism: Macrostomum lignano; assembly: GCA_002269645.1. Classification (NCBI taxonomy): domain Eukaryota; kingdom Metazoa; phylum Platyhelminthes; family Macrostomidae; genus Macrostomum; species Macrostomum lignano. The sequence continues at coordinate 46,306 of NIVC01003259.1, forward strand.
TAACCATTTAACACTTAACATTGCTTAATTGACCGAATTTACGCAATGATAGATACTAAACTGCACTCTCAACCAATTATGGCCACACAGAGCAAACCCTTGTTCCCCCACACCTATCACAAACATAACCCCGCTGTAAATTCGGGACGAATTTCTCGTAACCAAGGGAGATATTGTAGAGATCTCCAAATACGGTACAAAGTAAACTACTATAAGTAGTAACGTAAAAACGTGAAAACTCAAAAGCTAAAAACTGCAAATTGTCACACTTTATTTTTAAGACCACGAAAGCAACAAATGACCATCTTTTGCAACATTTAAATTTAGAACTCCGAATATGGTATTCAAGTTCAAACCTAATGTATTCTATAGGGGTCAAATTTTCAAAACGCTAAACTGTCACCTACTAAAAATAATCTGTTTTCAAGAAGTTTCCCTATAAATTCAAGCCAAAATCCGAGCTAAAAATCTCAGACTCGGAGCAGCCTCAAAACATCTTGGGCTTACTGCAGAAGCTACTCGAGGCTACATCTCTGAGTAAGAAGTAAACCAATTGGTGAGCTCTTGTTCGAGCCTTTGTTATTGAATTGATTTGAGAGCGATTTTACTGCCGGCCGTTATTTATCAGTTGATTTAACTGAGTTCATTGAATTTGAGGCCTCCCATTTTCCTAAGGGATTGGATAGGATCTGCGGACCGATTCCGATACCCTTAGAGGATTATCGAGTTGATTAATTTTGGTTATCCTAGATTAACCGATAGGAGCACACGAATCCGATTCCGTTATTGCTAGAAGAAGACGCCCTTCTTGGAGGACCTCGTGATTATTACAGAAAGTTTATTTGTTATAAGGGCGCATCGTTGATATTGATTACTGAGCTTAAGGCCTAAATTGATTTTGCATTCGAGAAATACTGCGACGTCGCCTGATCTGATTGTCACGCTCTCATTCGGCCGATTCTAGACTTCAAGAAGATTCCTCCGGAGAAGAAGATTTGAAGAAGCGAATTAACAAACGTGCACAACAAAGAAGATACAAGGAACAAGATCGGAGAACCTGCCCGACAAAGAAGAGGAGCCCGCCACAGTAAGTGATCACTTGATTTTGTTCCCAGGCTTAAGTGTCTGGAAGTGGGAGTTTTCGGGTGACTGATCACCTCCCGAATCAGCTCCTCACTTAAGCTACTCACTAAATTCCAAACATTGGTTGCTCCCAAACATTGGTTGATCCCCAACATTGTTGAATCCCAAACATTGGTGGATCCCGAGAATTCTTGAATCGAAAATATCCTTCATCCCAAAAATTGGTTGATCAAAGACGTTGGTGGATTCTAAACATTGGTAAATCCGTAACATTGTTAAAACCGAAACAGTGGTTGCTCCTAAATATTGGTGAATCCCAAACATTGTTGGAACCCAAACATTGGTGAATCCCAAACATTGTTGGAACCCAAACATTGGTGAATCCCAAACATTGTTGGAACCCAAACATTGGTGAATCCCAAACATTGTTGGAACCCAAACATTGGTGAATTCCAAACATTGGTGAATCCTAAACATTGGTGGATCCCAAACATCGGTGGATTTTAATTATTGGTAAACCAAACATTGGTAAATCTCAAACATTGGTGGAACCTAAACATTGGTGAAACCAAAACATTATTGGATGCTAAACACTGGTTGATCCATTATACTTGTGGATCATAAAACATTGGTTTTCCCAACATTAGGTTATCCAAAACATTGGTGGATCCCATAATTGGTGAATCCCAAACATTGGTGGATCCTAAACATTGGTTGACCCCAAACATTGGAAAATGCCAAACATCGGTATATCCAAAACATTGATTGATCCCTAACATTGTTGAATCCCAAACATTGGTGGATTCCAAACATTGGTGAATCCCAAACATTGGTGAATCCCAAACGTTGGTGCAACCCAAACATTACTGGATCCTAAACGTAGGAAAGTCCAAAACATCGGTATATCCAAAATATTGGTTGATCCCCAACATTGTTGAATCCCAAACATTGGTAAATCCCAAACATTGGTTGATCCCCAACATTGTTGAATCCCAAACATTGGTGGATCCAAAAAAATAGTTGATCTTAAACGTTGGTTGAACCAAAACATTGGTGGATCCTAAACATTGGTGGAACCCAAACATTGCTGAATATTAAACATTGGTTGAACCCAAAGATTGGTAAATCCCAAACATTGGTGAATCCCAAACATTGGTGAATAACAAACATTGGTGGATCCCATACATTGGTGGATCCCAAACATTGGTGAATCCTAAAAATTGGTGGATCCCAAACATTGGTGAATCCCAAACATTGGTGGAACCCAAACATTGGTGAAACCAAAACATTAGTGAAACCAAAACATTGGTGAATCCCAAACATTGCTGGAACCCAAACATTGGTGGAACCCAAACATAGGTGAATCCCAAACATTGGTGGATCCTAAACATTGGTGGAACCCAAACATCCGTGGATCCCAAACATTGGTTAATCCTAAACATTGGTGCAACCCAAACATTACTGGATCCCAAACATTGGTGAATCCCAAACATTGGTTAATCCCAAACATTGGTGGAACCCAAACATTGCTGGATCGCAAACATTGGTGAATCCCAAACATTGCTGGATCCTAAACATTGGTGGAACCCAAACATTGGTGGATACCAAACATTGGGGCATCCTAAACATTGGTGGATCCCAAACATTGGTGGATCCCAAACATTGGTGAATCCCAAACATTGGTGGAACCCAAACATTGGTGAAACCAAAACATTAGTGAAACCAAAACATTGGTGAATGCCAAACACTGGTTGATCCTAATTATTAATCGATCATAAACATTGGTTTCCACAAAATTAGGTTATCAAAAACATTAGTTAATCCTAAACATTGGTAAATCTCCAACATTGGTGGAACCCAAACATTGGAAAATCCCAAACATTGGTAGATCCAAAACATTGGTGAATCCCAAACATTGGTGAATCCAAAAAATTGGTGGAACCCAAACATTGCTGGATCGCAAACATTGGTGAATCCCTAACATTGGTGGATCCTAAACATTGCTGGATCCTAAACATTGGTGGAACCCAAACATTGCTGGATCGCAAACATTGGTGAATCCCAAACATTGGTGGATCCTAAACATAGGTGGAACCAAAACATCCGTGGATCCCAAACATTGGTTAATCCTAAACATTGGTGCAACCCAAACATTACTGGATCCCAAACATTGGTGAATCCCAAACATTGGTGGATCCTAAACATAGGTGGAACCCAAACATTGGTGAATCCCTAACATTGGTGGATCCTAAACATTGGTGGAACCCAAACATCCGTGGATCCCAAACATTGGTTAATTCCAAACATTGGTGAATCCAAAAAATTGGTGAATCCTAAACATTGGTGCAACCCAAACATTACTGGATCCCAAACATTGGTGAATCCCAAACATTGGTGGATCCTAAACATTGGTGGAACCCAAACATTGGTGAATCCCTAACATTGGTGGATCCTAAACATTGGTGGAACCCAAACATCCGTGGATCCCAAACATTGGTTAATTCCAAACATTGGTGCAACCCAAACATTACTTGATACCAAACATTGGTGAATCCAAAAAATTGGTGAATCCCAAACATTACTGGATACCAAACATTGGGGGATCCTAAACATTGGTGGATCCTAAAAATTGGTGGATCCCAAACATTGGTGAATCCCAAACATTGGTGGAACCCAAACATTGGTGAAACCAAAACATTAGTGAAACCCAAACATTGGTGAATCCCTAACATTGGTGGATCCTAAACATTGGTGGAACCCAAACATCCGTGGATCCCAAACATTGGTTAATTCCAAACATTGGTGAATCCCAAACATTGGTTAATCCTAAACATTGGTGCAACCCAAACATTACTGGATCCCAAACATTGGTGAATCCCAAACATTGGTGGATCCTAAACATTGGTGGAACCCAAACATTGGTGAATCCCTAACATTGGTGGATCCTAAACATTGGTGGAACCCAAACATCCGTGGATCCCAAACATTGGTTAATTCCAAACATTGGTGAATCCCAAACATTGGTTAATCCTAAACATTGGTGCAACCCAAACATTACTGGATCCCATACATTGGTGGATCCCAAACATTGGTGAATCCTAAAAATTGGTGGATCCCAAACATTGGTGAATCCCAAACATTGGTGGAACCCAAACATTGGTGAAACCAAAACATTAGTGAAACCAAAACATTGGTGAATCCCAAACATTGCTGGAACCCAAACATTGGTGGAACCCAAACATAGGTGAATCCCAAACATTGGTGGATCCTAAACATTGGTGGAACCCAAACATCCGTGGATCCCAAACATTGGTTAATCCTAAACATTGGTGCAACCCAAACATTACTGGATCCCAAACATTGGTGAATCCCAAACATTGGTTAATCCCAAACATTGGTGGAACCCAAACATTGCTGGATCGCAAACATTGGTGAATCCCAAACATTGCTGGATCCTAAACATTGGTGGAACCCAAACATTGGTGGATACCAAACATTGGGGCATCCTAAACATTGGTGGATCCCAAACATTGGTGGATCCCAAACATTGGTGAATCCCAAACATTGGTGGAACCCAAACATTGGTGAAACCAAAACATTAGTGAAACCAAAACATTGGTGAATGCCAAACACTGGTTGATCCTAATTATTAATCGATCATAAACATTGGTTTCCACAAAATTAGGTTATCAAAAACATTAGTTAATCCTAAACATTGGTAAATCTCCAACATTGGTGGAACCCAAACATTGGAAAATCCCAAACATTGGTAGATCCAAAACATTGGTGAATCCCAAACATTGGTGAATCCAAAAAATTGGTGGAACCCAAACATTGCTGGATCGCAAACATTGGTGAATCCCTAACATTGGTGGATCCTAAACATTGCTGGATCCTAAACATTGGTGGAACCCAAACATTGCTGGATCGCAAACATTGGTGAATCCCAAACATTGGTGGATCCTAAACATAGGTGGAACCAAAACATCCGTGGATCCCAAACATTGGTTAATCCTAAACATTGGTGCAACCCAAACATTACTGGATCCCAAACATTGGTGAATCCCAAACATTGGTGGATCCTAAACATTGGTGGAACCCAAACATTGGTGAATCCCTAACATTGGTGGATCCTAAACATTGGTGGAACCCAAACATCCGTGGATCCCAAACATTGGTTAATTCCAAACATTGGTGAATCCCAAACATTGGTTAATCCTAAACATTGGTGCAACCCAAACATTACTGGATCCCAAACATTGGTGAATCCCAAACATTGGTGGATCCTAAACATTGGTGGAACCCAAACATTGGTGAATCCCTAACATTGGTGGATCCTAAACATTGGTGGAACCCAAACATCCGTGGATCCCAAACATTGGTTAATTCCAAACATTGGTGCAACCCAAACATTACTTGATACCAAACATTGGTGAATCCAAAAAATTGGTGAATCCCAAACATTACTGGATACCAAACATTGGGGGATCCTAAACATTGGTGGATCCTAAAAATTGGTGGATCCCAAACATTGGTGAATCCCAAACATTGGTGGAACCCAAACATTGGTGAAACCAAAACATTAGTGAAACCAAAACATTAGTGAATGCCAAACACTGGTTGATCCTAATTATTAATCGATCATAAACATTGGTGGAACCCAAACATTGCTGGATCGCAAACATTGGTGAATCCCAAACATTAGTGGATCCTAAACATTGGTGGAACCCAAACATCCGTGGATCCCAAACATTGGTTAATCCTAAACATTGGTGCAACCCAAACATTGCTGGATCCCAAACATTGGTGGAACCCAAACATTGGTGAAACCAAAACATTAGTGAAACCAAAACATTGGTGAATGCCAAACACTGGTTGATCCTAATTATTAATCGATCATAAACATTGGTTTCCACAAAATTAGGTTATCAAAAACATTAGTTAATCCTAAACATTGGTAAATCTCCAACATTGGTGGAACCCAAACATTGGTGGATCCAAAAAATTAGTTGATCTTAAACGTTGGTTGAACCAAAACATTGGTGGATCCTAAACATTGGTGGAACCCAAACATTGCTGGATCCCAAACATTGGTGGAACCCAAACATTGGTGAAACCAAAACATTAGTGAAACCAAAACATTGGTGAATGCCAAACACTGGTTGATCCTAATTATTAATCGATCATAAACATTGGTTTCCACAAAATTAGGTTATCAAAAACATTAGTTAATCCTAAACATTGGTAAATCTCCAACATTGGTGGAACCCAAACATTGGAAAATCCCAAACATTGGTAGATCCAAAACATTGGTGAATCCCAAACATTGGTGAATCCAAAAAATTGGTGGAACCAAAACATTGCTGGATCGCAAACATTGGTGAATCCCAAACATTGGTGAATCCCAAACATTGGTAAATTCAAAAAATTGGTGAATCCCAAACATTGGTGGATCTCAAACATTGGGGGATCCTAAACATTGGTGGATCCTAAACATTGGTGAATCCCAAACATTGGTGGATCCTAAACATTGGTGGAACCCAAACATTGGTGAATCCCTAACATTGGTGGATCCTAAACATTGGTGGAACCCAAACATTGGTGAAACCAAAACATTAGTGAAACCAAAACATTGGTGAATCCCAAACATTGCTGGATCCTAAACATTGGTGGAACCCAAACATTGCTGGATCGCAAACATTGGTGAATCCCAAACATTGGTGGATCCTAAACATTGGTGGAACCCAAACATTACTGGATCCCAAACATTGATGAATCCCAAACATTGGTGGAACCCAAACATTGCTGGATCGCAAACATTGGTGAATTCCAAACATTGCTGTATCCTAAACATTGGTGGAACCCAAACATTGCTGGATCGCAAACATTGGTGAATCCCAAACATTGGTGGATCCTAAACATTGGTGGAACCCAAACATCCGTGGTTCCCAAACATTGGTTAATCCTAAACATTGGTGCAACCCAAACATTACTGGATCCCAAACATTGGTGAATCCCAAACATTGGTGGAACCCAAACATTGCTGGATCGCAAACATTGGTGAATCCCAAACATTGGTGGATCCTAAACATTGGTGGAACCCAAACATTACTGGATCCCAAACATTGGTGAATCCCAAACATTGGTGAATCTAAAAAATTGGTGAATCCCAAACATTGGTGGATCCCAAACATTGGTGAATCCCAAACAATGGTAAATCCAAAAAATTGGTGAATCCCAAACATTGGTGAATCTCAAAAATTGGTGAATCCCAAACATTGGTGAATCCAAAAATTGGTGAATCCCAAACATTGGTGGATCTCAAACATTGGGGGATCCTAAACATTGGTGGATCATAAACATTGGTGGATCCCAAACGTTGGTGAATCCCAAACATTGGTGGATCCCAAACATTGGTGGATCCTAAACATTGGTGGATCCCAAACATTGGTGAATCCCAAACATTGGTGGATCCTAAACATTGGTGGAACCCAAACATTGGTGGATCCCAAACATTGGTTAATTCCAAACATTGGTGCAACCCAAACATTGGTGAATCCCAAACATTGGTGAATCCCAAACATTGGTGAATCCCAAACATTGGTGAATCCAAAAAATTGGTGAATCCCAAACATTAGTGAATCCCAAACATTGGTGAATCCAAAAAATTGGTGAATCCCAAACATTGGTGGATCCCAAACATTGGTGGATCCTAAACATTGGTGGATCCCAAACATTGGTGAATCCCAAACATTGGTGGATCCTAAACATTGGTGAATCCCAAACATTGGTGGATCCCAAACATTGGTTAATTCTAAACATTGGTGCAACCCAAACATTACTGGATCCCAAACATTGGTGAATCCCAAACATTGGTGAATCCAAAAAATTGGTGAATCCCAAACATTGGTGAAACCAAAACATTAGTAAAACCAAAACATTGGTGAATGCCAAACACTGGTTGATCCTAATTATTGGTCGATCATAAACATTGGTTTCCTCAACATTAGGTTATCAAATGTAATATTTTATTCCTTGCCTTAGAGGCAGTCTGAACTGTTAGCAATCGTGACAAATAATTAGCTGAATCATCGTATTGATTTAATGTACGTTCGCTCTCTATGTACATCGCAGGCTTAACTTCAAATTGCATAAATAAAGCGATCACGTCTTCACGGGGCTTTCGTGTTTTTGGTGCTGCCAAATACCGCGTGTTACAAGTGGTAGCAGAGCGTACTATGGCAGAGGGCGGCAGTCACCGTGCGATTCCTAGGGCGTTCAGCTCAGGCAACTTTAAGGAGTGGCTCCAGCGGTTTGAGTTGTGCGCGGCAGCCAACAAGTGGGTAAATGACAAGCATGTGCACCTGCCAACGTTTTTGGATGGTGAGGCTCTGGCTGTTTTTCTTGAGCTCGACGAGAATAGCAAGAGCGACTACAGCAAAGTGACCAAAGCTCTGAGCCAGGCATTTCACCCGGACAGCCAGCAATTCTCAGCGCTGGATGCATTCGAGAGCCGGAAGCTGCTGCCGGGCGAATCTCCTCGGCTCTTTCTCTATCACCTGAAGCAGCTGCTAAAGGACGCGGGCATCAGCGAGGCAGGCGCAACGGCCACCATGCTGACTCACCAGTTCATCCGCGGACTGCCGGTGGACATCAGCAAGCAGATCAGAGCGGACGCGTCAGCCAAGACCGTGAGTGACGCTCTCGCACGGGCACAACTGCTACTGGAGCTGCCTTCTGCCACCACGGACGGATTCAAGCAGCCTCTTGCAGCGGCAGCCGGAGCTGCAGGCAGCGCGGAGACGGCAGAACTGAGGGCTGCGGTCAGCTCGCTGCAGGCGACGGTCCAAGACCTGGCGTCGAAGCTGGGCTCAGAGGTTTCGGACTCCTGCGCGATTCGCGGTGCGTGGAGACAGCGCGAGGTGACCTGCTGGAACTGCCACCGCCGCGGCCACATCGCCAGGAACTGTAATCAGCCGTCGGGAAACGGCACAGGCCGGGGCAGAGCCCGCACCCCTGGCCAGTTCTGAGCGCGGGCCCCAGCGTGAGTGGGTTGTTCCTGGGCGCAGAGGGGAGCGGTGCAGCCAGCAGCAGCGCAGCGGCAGTCGTCATCAGGCCGAACTCGGCGACATCCAAGCTGCAGTGCAGGATCGGAGGCGCGGACGTCACGGCGCTTATCGACTCAGGCAGCCAGGTGTCAATCGTGGACAAGCGGGTCCTGCAGAGCATGCGGCCAGCTCAGCTGGAGAGCGTGCACCTGGAGCTGCGGGCAGTCAACCAGCAAGCGGTGCCGGTGCGGCAGGTGGCCAGCCTGGCAGTGTCGCTCGGCGGCATCGAGCGGCGGCACCCGTTTTACGTGTCTGAAGGTCTGGTTGCTGCCGTCATCATCGGGCTGGACTTCATCAAGGCCTGCAACATGTGCCTGGACTTCAGCGACAGTGCAGCAGAGACCCCATCAAAGGACTCTTGTGTGATCAACGGCGTGAGTCACCTCGATGCTGACAGTCAGCTCGAGGAAATTGAAGAGAAGCTGGTGCCGGATTTCACCAAGGAGGAGATCGACCTGCCAGTCGCGGAGGACCCGGACATCCGAGCTTTGGTGCGCGAGTTCAGCGACATTTTCACCAGGCGGCCAGGGCTGACGGATCGACACGAGCACAGCATCCCGCTGACTGACGATGTTCCGGTGCGGATCCCGCCGAGGAAGCTGCCGGTGCACTGGGAGCCCGAGGTGAGGAAGCTGATTCAGGAGCTGCTGGACAATGACGTCATCGAGGAGTCGGACAGCCCGTACGTGGCGACCCCAGTGTACGTGCGGAAGAAGAACGGTGACCTGCGGTTGACGATCGATTACCGCGAGCTGAACAAGAAGACGGTGCGGTCAGCGCAGGGGATTCCGCAGATGGACTTCGTCAAGGACAAGTTGGCTGGCAACGAGATTTTCTCGGTGATCGACCTGAACGGCGGCTACTTCCAAATTCCGATGAAGCCGGAAGACAAGCAGAAGACGGCCTTCAGCCCAGGGCCCGGAATGCCGCTGTACCAGTTCAAGCGGATGCCGCAGGGCGTCTGTGGCGGCCCGAGCTCGTTCACCATCCTAATGAACCGCGTGTTCAAAGGCGCCGCGCAGACCTTCACCTACATGGACGACACGCTGTGTCAGCGAGCGGCAGCAGCAGCAGCCTCCTAGCATCAGCGAGCAGCAGCAGCAGCCTCCAGGCATCGGCGAGCAGCAACAGCAGCCTCTTAGCATCAGCGAGCAGCAGCAGCAGCCTCCTAGCATCAGCGAGCAGCAGCAGCAGCCTCCAGGCATCGGCGAGCAGCAACAGCAGCCTCTTAGCATCAGCGAGCAGCAGCAGCAGCCTCTTAGCATCAGCGAGCAGCAACAGCAGCCTCTTAGCATCAGCGAGCAGCAACAGCAGCCTCTTAGCATCAGCGAGCAGCAGCAGCAGCCTCTTAGCATCAGCGAGCAGCAGCAGCAGCCTCCAGGCATCGGCGAGCAGCAGCAGCAGCCTCCCAGCATCAGCAAGCAGCAACAGCAGCCTCTTAGCATCAGCGAGCAGCAGCAGCAGCCTCCAGGCATCGGCGAGCAGCCTCCTAGCATCAGCGAGCAGCAACAGCAGCCTCTTAGCATCAGCGAGCAGCAGCAGCAGCCTCCAGGCATCGGCGAGCAGCCTCCTAGCATCAGCGAGCAGCAGCAGCAGCCTCCAGGCATCGGCGAGCAGCCTCCTAGCATCAGCGAGCAGCAGCAGCAGCCTCCAGGCATCGGCGAGCAGCAACAGCAGCCTCCCAGCATCAGCAAGCAGCAACAGCAGCCTCTTAGCATCTGCGAGCAGCAGCAGCAGCCTCCAGGCATCGGCGAGCAGCTTTCAAGCATCAACAACATTGGTGAACAGATTGCTCAGCCAAACATTATTGAAGAACCGGCTGGATTGGATTCCCTGATGGAGGTATTGGGAGACGGGGAATTTGAGGCTGCTAATAATGTCGTACCTGGATACCAACTGCAACTGGTGCTGCCACCAGTAATTGGAGCAGGATATATTATAAAAATTGAAAATGACAGCATTATTTTTGTGTCTCGTTGAGCAAGCGAATTCTTGGTCACTTGGTCATTCTTGGCTATTGTGTATCTTAAAAATTCAATTTAACTTACATTTTTTACTTTAATTTGTACTTTAGCTTTTTTTATTTACAATAAGCCAAGAAGTGTTTTTTGTTTAAATCAATAGCGATTAGCAAAGCTAGATAGAATATTTCGAGCATCATAGCTTTCAGTAGTATCAATCTACAATTAAATAAGCCAATCATGTAATTGTTGACTCAAATATGAATACAAGTTTTTGAAAATCTAGAACTGCCTCAAGCAGCACCGGTCGTAGCCCCAGTTTTCAACCTTTTTTTGCCTGCGGTAACTGGCAGGGGCTATGAAATTCATTTTGACAATCAAAAGTTTACCCTGATAGCATTGTAATTGTAAGTCTAAATACTTTGATGCAGAAAAATTGAAGTAAAAATATACTGCTAGCATTCGATTTTTTACTTCATTATGACTGGATAAGTTGGAATTTCGTTTCTATTTAATCAATTTCAATATTAGTTTTTCACTTAAATATAATAGTTTGAAAGTTTAATTTGTATCCATACTTTGTATTAGAGATGTATTTGACCACTCAACTAATTGCAGCTAATGGAATCAAATAACAGGCAAAGTGGCAGAGCAGGACTCAAGCGAGTTTTCAGAGTCCGATTGTGACTGCTGGTCAGAATCAGAGAGAGAAGATAATTGGTCTGAATCAAGTTCCGGGGCAGACTACTCGGAGAGTGATTTCGATGGGCTCTCTGAAACCGACACCAACAACACTAAGCAAGATTGTGCTAGTAGCGGTTCCAGTCTGATCGACACCGGCGGTGGTAGTGCAGGAAGCGACACCGGCGGCGGCAGTGCAGGAAGCGACACCGGCGGCGGCAGTGCAGGAAGGGAACTCAGCTTGATCGAAAACAACGGTGCCAGCAATATTCATCCTTATCGTGAGTCAACAACATTTTTAATTTCAGCCTTAAGTTATTTAATTCCTGGGTGCATTCGAAGTTTTGTATTTAAAAATCGAGAAATTCGATTTAAGTGTGCTTATTGAGTCTAAATTTCATTACCATGGAATACCATCCTTTGAGTAACAGAAAATAAGCAAAGCTGTTAATTTTTCATTTTAGACATTCAGCAAGTAGCAAGTGCGCACAACGAAACCCTGGTGGTGTATCGAATTTCCGTGCCAAGCGATGCACCATGTGACCCATTTGAACTCGCCCGACGGAGCAGGGAAGCAATACAGCGAATTTTATTCGAGAAGATGGTGAATCCAAATCTTTTAGTTAGAGCGCAGCTAAAAATGAGCATCCGAATGAACAGAATCCAAGCTGGTGAAGTGGTGAACCAGGAAGAAAGATGGGTAAGCACTCGTTTGCAACCTGTCAATGACGCCGCTTGCTTTGATGATTGGTGGAAACAGCAGATTGATGGTTGCGAAGGCATCATTGAGAAGATGAACACAAATGGCAGTGGTTGGGTGATTGTGCGCGTCAACTGCATCGACTTGAACATTGCGGTTGGTCAAAGACTGCGCTTCTACTCTGGTCACGCAAGCAATTTTGAATTACCTCCTCTGCTGAAAGCAAAAAAAGCCGTCATCAATCCTCCTAGTACTGGCTCTGATTGTTTTTTGTATGCCTGCCTTGCAGTGCTGCATCACGGTGATGAGAATTTGAGGAAAAACCCTCAAAGGCTTTCTACTTACAAGGACTGGTTGAACGATATCAATCTTTCAGGAATTTCCTTACCCGTTGGACTTAACCAGCTAAATCGAATCGAATTACTGAACCCAAGGTTATGTTTTGTAGTTTTTTTCTTGGTCAAGCAGTAACGGTGTCAGTGTGCTGAGGCAGCCACGAGTTGAAGTCGCATGCAGTCGCAAAGTAGTTCTTCTCCTACTATTGAACAAATCAGCTAACAAGGATGAAGAGGATAAACACTGGTGCGGAATTGCGAGCCTTGATAGGCTACTAAACAGTAAAAGCGGTCTTTACCACAGAAAATGGTGTGAACGCTGCTTGAGCTCTTTCGTAACTGATCAGAAGCTAAGTGAGCACAGAGAGCAGTGCTATCGCTTTAATGAGTTTGCTGTCAGGGAACGAGTTCCTACTGAGAAGCGCAGCGTGCTGTCTTTTCAAAACTACTTCAAAACTATTGAAGCACCGTTCGCTATCTATGCTGATATTGAAGCATTTAATTCTCCGCTAGGCCCCCACACTCGAGAGGTCATGCATCAGAAGGTTAAGGAAATGGAGGTCAGCGACAATGAGCAAGTCTGCAGCACACGCAGCAGCAGCAGCAGCAGCAGCAGCAGCAGCAGCAGCAGCAGCAGCAGCAGCAGCAGCAGCAGCAGCAGCAGCAGCAGCAGCAGTCATACCGCCAGTCAGCGCCCAAAGACCTGCCGGCGAAATCACCGAAAACAACCCACTGGAGCGCATCCCGACCACTAATCGCACTATTATCGGAGGCGACTTCAACGCCCACGGCGCTTGGGATAACCACATGGAGGAGGACGAGCGAGGACAGCGCGTCGAGGAATGGGCAACCAGAAATGGGCTGGCTATCTGCAACAGCAATGCTCATACCAGGACTAGCCCCGCCACCGGCAAACGGTCAACCCCGGACATTACCTGCGTTTCCGGCTCCTTGGCCGAAACGGTCACACGCAGCTGGAGGACTGGACCAGACTGCGGTAGCGATCACCTCCCGATCCTGTTCAACGCCGCGGCGCCCCGCCCTGCGCACAAACCAGGCCCCCCCCGCTGGAACTTTCGCAAAGCGAACTGGACAACCTACAAGTCGGAACTCCAGGCCAACCATTGCGCCCAACAGCCCAACCCTATTGGATCAGTGGCGAACGCCATGACCATTGACCAGGAAGCCGAAGCGCTCAGCAGCATGATCCTGAAGGCAGCACATAAGAGCATCCCGAGAGGCAGCACGGCGGGACGTCGGGCCCCATTCTGGTCCGAAGCCTGCTCAAATGCTTGCGCGGAAATCCAAGCTGCCCGGTCCCAAGCTGAGGAACTACAGACCCAAGAGGCCATTACAGCCTTCAACAGAGCCCGTCACCAAGCCGCCAAGGTCATCAGGAAAGAGCGCCGCGATCACCTCGAACAACGCGCGGAAGCGCTCGATGCCAACTCTGACCTTTTTAAGCTGCTCAGATCTATGCGCGGCGAAGCGCCCACGGGACGCGACCCTGCGGCAGTTAGCAGCCAGGCCTCCGGCAATCGCCCGGCGCGCACCTGCAACTCCGATAAAGAAAAGGCAAATCTCTTCTGCCAGCTTTATGCCGAGGTTAGCAGGGTTGAACGACGGGCGAGTGACGCAGCCATCCGCTACGAAGCCAACAGCGGCCTCCGGCAGTCCGAAGAGGAGGCCCAAGACCCGACCGCGGCCGACTTCACGCTGGGCGAACTCCGCACCGCGCTCCGTAAATTGAAGTCCGGTAAGGCGGCCGGCCCGGATGGCGTCAGCAACGAAATGCTTAAGCACCTACCAGCGGAGATCGACGAACGCCTGCTGCACCTCATCAACCGCAGCTGGAAAGACGGCTCCACGCCGAACAGCTGGCGCCGAGCGTTCATCATCCCAGTGCCAAAAAAGGGGAAGGACCCAAAACTCCCGAGCAGCTATCGACCGGTCGCGCTTACGAGCTGCATCGCCAAGTGCGCCGAACGTATGGTGCTAGCCAGACTCAACTGGACGCTAAAAACCAAGAACCTCCTGACGCCCTGCCAGGCTGGCTTCCGCCGACACCGCGGCTGCGACGAGCAGATAGCCAGGATATGTCAGGATATTTTCGACGGCCTCGAATCGCAGCCTCCCATCCGCAGCATTCTTGCCCTGTTAGACTTCTGTCGCGCCTACGACATGGTTTGGAGAGCAGCGCTTTATGCCAAGATGCTCCGCATGGGGATCAACCGCCGCATCATCAGATGGGTCCGCGGTTTCCTCTGCCAACGCAGGGCAGCGGTGAAGTGGAACGCTGCCACCAGCCGCGAGCGCTGCTTCAGGGAAGGACTGCCACAGGGCAGCGTCCTCGCACCTACGCTCTGGAACTGCTACATTAACGACCTACCGAAAGCCATCTCGCGGGCAGCCCCTCAATCAGCAGTCAGCCTTTACGCAGATGACTCGGCCATCCTCTGCTCAGCCACTACTCTTCAGCGCTGCGCAATCAATCTTCAACCGGCCCTTGACGCAGCCGCAGAATGGTGCCGCCGGTGGAAGGTCGAACTTAGCCCCAACAAGTGCTGTTTCACGACCTTTTCGCTGGCACCCAACGAGACCAATGGGAAAGTTCGCCCGCACCTCAGCATCTGCGGCGAGCCTCTGCAGTTTGAGCTACACCCGACTTTCCTCGGCGTCAAACTTGATGGCCAGCTAACGTTCCAACACCATGCGGCGGATATCCGCCGCCGCATGGCAGTCCGCCGACGGCCCCTCGCCGCCCTGGCGACTCGTAGCGGCGGCGCCTCCTTCCACGTCCTCCGCACTGCCTACGTCGCCACCGTGCGTGCTATTGCCGACTACGCCTGCGGAATCTGGGGTGCCTTTGCGGCGCCGAGCAGCAGGCTTCTCATCGAACGGCAACAGTTTTGCTGCGCCAGGATCATCTCGGGGTGCATTAAGCCCACGAACGTCAGGGCGCTCCTCGCGGCCGTAGACCTGCCGCCCATCGGACACCTGATCCTGGAGAGAGCGGCGACCTTGCGGGAACGGGCTCTGAGGCTGCCCGGGGAGGTCCCGGTGCACCAGACTGCCGCTAGATCCTGCCCGCCCCGCCTGAAAACCCGTGCTCACGAGGCGTGGCTACGGGAGCAACACCCGGTGGATGACCGGGTCCTGCTGGAGAGCGACTACCGCAGGCCTTTCCGTGGTTGCTGGAGGCGCGCCGCACTGGAGCTCGGCATCAACGCCCTCGAGCCTGCGGGGAAGCGCGCCCCCTTCCCGATGCCCGAGCCGCCATGGCAGTCACCCAGCGAAGTCAGCTTCGACACCAGCCTGCAGGTCACCTGCGGCCGCAAAGTGCCGGACAGCATCAGACGGGAGAGAGCCATCAACGCCCTGGAATCCAGACCTCAACACGATATCGTCATCTGGACTGACGGCAGCGCAACGGATGGCTGCCGGGACGGCCGTGGCGCGGCCGTCCTGCACACCCTCCTGTGGGGCGAAGTTCACACGACAGCCGCTGGCTCCATCTGCAGCAGCACGACGGCGGAGCTAGCGGCTATAGCTCTAGGCATCCGCCGCTGCCTACAGCTTCAGAAACCACACGGGGGCAGCATCGACATTCTCACGGACAGCATGGCGGGCATCCTCACCCTGCAGCGCGGGCCAGCTGACCAACGCGAGCCCATGGGACAGCTGGTGTGGAGCCTGCTCAGTCAAGAAGCTCGCCCGGTCCGCTTTACCTGGGTGCCGGCCCTCGTCGGCGTCGATGGCAACGAAAGAGCCGACAAGGCGGCGAACCGGGCTTCGGACCTGACGCAGGACCAGCCCATCGCCTTCGAAGCCGCCAGGGCTGCCATCAAACGAGCCAGGCGACACCTCGATCTTAAACTCTTGAATCGTAGCTCGCCCTGGAAGCGCTACGGCGGCCTGACTCGTGGCGAGACGGTGGCGGTTTGCCAATTGAGGGCCGGCTGCAGCACAGCCTGCGCGGCCACCCGCTACCGTATCGGCCTTACCGAGACTCCGCTCTGTCCGGACTGCGGAGACGAAGACACAGAAGAGCACCTCCTGCAGCAGTGTCCACGCGGAGACTCCGCCCGCCTTGCTCACCCTCTCGACCTCAACGACGCGGGCGGAATCTGCCGGTATCTGAGGATGATGGGGCGGCCTGCAGGTCGCCCTCCCCCCCAGCCGCCGGACAGCGGCGATGCGGGGGCTGCGTAGAAGAAGAAGAAGAAGAAGAAGAAGAAGAAGCAGCAGTCATGTACAAGCAAGACCAGATGAGGGCATGGTAACTGGCAAAACCGTCTTTATTAGCGAGCATCTGCCTGCAGCGGGTGGATTTCTACTCGTTGCTCGTGAAGGCATGAAGGGACCACCACTCAAGGATCAAGGTAAGGTGAAGTTGGTTTCCAGTTCGAATCCATTGGAGTGTATGGAAACGTTTCTTCATGAGCTGGAACGCGTAGCTCGAGAAGTCTATGAATGGAACAGAAGGCACAGCTACCAAACGGCTGAAGCAGACACTATTGCTAGTCATATCTTCAGTGAATCCTCCAACTGTCATTACTGTGATCGACAGTTTACTGACACTAATGACAAGCACTATGACCATGATCATCTGACTGGAAAATTCAAAGGCTCTGCATGTTCACGGTGTAACAAATTAGCGCAACTTCGCCGAAGATTTCTGCCGATTTTCTTCCATAATCTCCGAAATTATGACATGCACCACCTGTTTTCAACAGCGTTAGGAAATATGAAAAACTGGAAGCTGAGTGTCATTCCTCAGACTTCTGAACGCTATATGTCTCTTCGAATAGATTTCCCAATCGCCGAAATCACTCTGCCGAAAGGCAAAAAGAAAACAATTTTCTTCACTCTGCAGTTCCTCGATTCATTCCAGTTTTTAAACGCGGGTCTAGACAAACTGATTCGCAACTTACCTCTCCAGGACAGAAAATTCACTCAGCAAATGAAAAGCTGCTTTCCAAAGTTAACTAATGAAACTTTGTCTATCAAGGGAGTCTTTCCCTATGATTTCGTCAAATCCCCCGCGAATTTGGCAGTGACCGAACTTCTGAGCAGAGAAGATTTTTTCAACTCTCTGACAAAGACAGCTTGCAGTGAGGAGAGCTATGGTCATGCGCGCAAAGCCTGGGAACAGATCGAAGCAAAAAATTTGCACGACTACATGCTTGCCTACCTGCAGCTTGACATCCGTCAACTTGCCGATGTTTTTCAGAACTTTCGCCGTTTGAGTCTCCATGATGACGGTCTTGACCCAGCCCACTACTTTACTACACCAGGTCTATCATTTGATTCCGCGCTGAAATCCGCGCCAACACCGCTCCAGTTGCTCGACGATGCTGAGAAGTACAGACTCTTTGAGCTTGGCATTCGTGGAGGAATGACCTTCACGAACGTTCATCATGTTACTGCCGGACCAGTCACCAGTCACCAGTCGTCAGATGGTGCAGATTCATCAAGCGCAGCTTCTAATGCCGAGACAAATTCTTTGCTCCCCGTAGACATGAATAATCTCTACGGGCAAGCGCTGTCCGAAAAACTACCCGTCAGTGACTTTGAGTGGCTTAGTGAAGAAGAACTGTGTGAATGGACAGAAGAGAAGCTACTTAAATTGGATGACGATGGTCCAGTTGGCTACCTATTTGAGGTTGATTTGGAATATCCAGATGTAATCCGCACGCAGACACAAGATTTGCCATTTGCCCCCGAGAAGGCCGCGCCTAAGCTCGAAGAGTTTCCGCCATTTATGAAACGTCTTTGGGGCGAATTGAACACTCGCAACGAGCCATACAAAGGCTGTGTGAAACTTTTACTCACATGTCATGACAAGGAATCCTACGTCGTACATTTCCGAATTTTGAAGTTCTACTTGCGTCACGGTCAGGGACTACTCAAACACCGGGACGGGAAACTAAGAATTTTTTACGAGGCTGGTCTTTTATCAGCAGTAGAAAATAACCATAGACAACAAAGTAACACAGCATCTCTCTAATGAAAATAATTGCCAGCCAGCCTCGTAAAAAAATTTAGTTTCCCGTCCCGGTGTTTGAGTAGTCCCTGGTCACGGTATGCGACTAAAAAAGGTCCGAAGAGCTATTCGATTTTGTCAAGCTGCAATTTTCCAAGCCTACATTGACAGAAACAGCAAAAAGCGCTCAGCGGCTACAACGGAATTCGAAAAAGACTATTACAAACTGAAGAATAACTCCCTGTTCGGCAAAACGATGGAAAACGTACGGAAGAGGCTCAGTGTTCGAATTTCTAACAATGAGGAGCAGTTCAAAATCTATTCATCGCGTCCGAATCTTAAGGACTTTACGATTGTGACTCAAGACTTTGTAGTTTTTCAATTTTTCAAGACTTCAGTCACTCTTGACCGCCCAATCTACGTTGGTCAATGTGTTTTAGATGACTCTAAGCTGGCGATGTACCGATTGTACTATGAAAAGCTGAAGCCAACATTTGAGAATCCTGCTCTCCAACAAGGAGTTTCCCTATGCGGTGGGGACACCGATTCCTTCTTTCTGTGCTTTAAAAACATCGATGTTCAGAGTGCTGTTCTACCAGAACTCATTCGCCAGCGATTGCTAGATACCTCAAACTTCCCGGCCGACCATCAATTCCGATCCGATGATCTAAAAGCCAAGTTAGGCTGCATAAAGGACGAATCTGCAGGCAATCCCCATCGTGAATGGATCCTTTTGAGACCAAAACTATACTCGATGAAGGCCGAGTCTGGAGGGAAGAAGGCAGCCAAAGGTGTTCAGAAGAGTGTGCTGCGGGCAGAAATCACACACGATGACTACATGCAGGCGTTTGCCAGTTTGAAGGAGCTTCGCGTCTTGACACGCAGAATCGCTAGCCGACGACACAGAGTAGTCACTTTAGAGCAACAGAAGCGTGCCCTGACTGTATGGGAGGACAAGCGTGCGTGGACTTCCCCAAACCAAAGTCTTCCGTATGGGCACTTTGCTCTAAGAGACCCCTGCCGCCACAGCTGCCGCCGTTACAATCGAGAAGCACCTCAACTAGCTGCTGATCAGGCACCCAAGCAAATGAGGATGCAATAACATACATTTGACTAGTGCGTACTTTTGAATTGAGCATTTGCTCAGCTTTGCATTTTGGCTTTTGGAACGCAATGTACATGTTGTCCGCATAAATGCTATAGTACTTTTCTTTAACGTGCAATTGCTTTTTCAAAACTTGCTTAACTTTTATGAGTGTTAGCATTTTCATTTTCTTTCTTTTCCTATGTTATTTTAATATTAGTATCAATTTTCGCTGTGTTGCAGTTTGCTGACAATTTTTTAGCATCTTTTCTAACCAAAAAATAAAACTAGTAAACAAGGCATATTAAAGTTTTTTTTCTGCTAGTTCTTGTCGGAAGATTAAAGACGGATTATTATTGTGCTTTATTTTAGTTGCATAAGTGTGTTAACACAGCGAAACAGGGAAGAACGGTCGGATTTTAGCATACGCAGAGATTTCGCCCCACTTAGAATATAAGAAGCATTATGGAAAAGCAAGCATTTACAATACTTAAGTTGACAAACTAAAGCTGAAAATGTTTCTGGTTCATACTGGGCTTTGGGCAAAACTTTAACAAGTTCAGTAAGCGGTAGCGCATTTTGCAGCTTAAAACGTCCATGAGCAGTAATAGTTTTAATTGGAACACAAATTGTTTGATGAGGCAGCAGTTGATCCGGCACTCTCCGATGCAGCATAGCCACGAAGCGACGGGCAGCCCTTTTGGCGTCTGCGTGGGTCTTGGCGCCACAGATGCTCAGTTGCCCAGTAGGGTAGAGTAGCAGAGTCACTCTGGGACTCCGCATCCGCTTGATGAGCACCCGGGGCCAGACGGGCCGGTAGATCACATGAGCCATGCTGAGAGCCAGTTCCCATAGAGGCAGCTGGGCGCCCCTGCCACCATCCAGTCTCAGATCCACTCCGCCAACCAGATTGGTCACTCTTAGGGCTGTAGCTGCAGGTGGACTCATTTCGATCCTTGACTTCTTCACCAAATCTTCTGCCAACTTCACTGCCCCTGTGCCACGGACACTGCTCGCTTCTTAAGTTGATGCAGAACTTTGGCTTAAGCCAACTGTAGTGCAGCAACGAATTTCTCACTGCACAGCCAGTATCTGAATCTTCAATCGATGGTGCTCCCAAATCTTCTAGGTTATAAACCTGTCTACCAAGCAGCTCAGTCAGGAAAATAGACTTCCTTTCCCCATTTGTCCAGATCGGACCACTGGCAATCCCCAGAATGTCTTCCGCCAGTTCCATGTACGGACGGGTTCCATCGTTCCACTTAAACTGGTGCACACTCTTTGATAGCTGTCTGTAGCAAACTCGAATGTCAGGGGAGACCCTCTCCCATGGATGCTAATCGCTATTGATTTAAACAAAAAACACTTCTTGGCTTATTGTAAATAAAAAAAGCTAAAGTACAAATTAAAGTAAAAAATGTAAGTTAAACTGAATTTTTAAGATACACAATAGCCAAGAATGACCAAGTGACCAAGAATTCGCTTGCTCAACGAGACACAAAAATAATGCTGTCATTTTCAATTTTTACAATATATCCTGCTCCAATTACTGGTGGCAGCACCAGTTGCAGTTGGCATCGAGGTACGACATTATTAGCAGCCTCAAATTCCCCGTCTCCCAATACCTCCATCAGGGAATCCAATCCAGCCGGTTCTTCAATAATGTTTGGCTGAGCAATCTGTTCACCAATGTTGTTGATGCTTGAAAGCTGCTCGCCGATGCCTGGAGGCTGCTGCTGCTGCTCGCTGATGCTAGGAGGCTGCTCGCCGATGCCTGGAGGCTGCTGTTGCTGCTCGCCGATGCCTGGAGGCTGCTGCTGCTGCTCGCTGATGCTAGGAGGCTGCTCGCCGATGCCTGGAGGCTGTTGCTGCTGCTCGCTGATGCTAAGAGGCTGCTCGCCGATGCCTGGAGGCTGCTGTTGCTGCTCGCCGATGCCTGGAGGCTGCTGCTGCTGCTCGCTGATGCTAGGAGGCTGCTCGCCGATGCCTGGAGGCTGCTGCTGCTGCTCGCTGATGCTAAGAGGCTGCTGTTGCTGCTCGCTGATGCTAGGAGGCTGCTCGCCGATGCCTGGAGGCTGCTGCTGCTGCCGCTCGCTGATGCTAAGAGGCTGCTCGCCGATGCATGGAGGCTGCTGCTGCTGTTGTTGTTGTTGTTGTTAGTTGGCCCAAACGCGCCCAGGATCCATGCAGAACCTGGCCAGCGCGACCAAACCATCAGGGTAATCGGACAAGTTCCGCCGTAGTCAAGCCGGTTATGCAATTGTCCGGGAATTGAGACAGATGAATCATGTTTTCAAATGAACGCACACTGAGACGAACAAATATCGCGCTGTAGTGGAGATATTCCTTGCCTCCCTCAACCCTATTCATTTGCAAAATGAATAGCCACTGTTGGCTAGTCTATATGATAATATGATAGAAGCACGGCTTGCGCGTGCAACAACGCCATAGACACTCGTGCGCTACGCTACGCTACGCAACGCTACGCGTTGTTGCACTTGCAAGCCGTGCACTATCTTTCCATTGTTGCGGCGGAAGTGAGAATTCGGAAGACTGCAGTTATTTTTCACTTCATTTATATATATACAATTTGCGGAACACTGACCACTGAATACAGTACCCTCAAATCCCCATTAAATGTACATCATTATTTGTTCCCCACCAACCCCAATCCAGTTCTTCCTCAAACCGACCAATCCTCTCCAATCAGCATAAAATGTACATCATTATTTGTTCCCCACCAACCCCAATCCAGTTGTTCCTCAAACCGACCAATCGAACCCCCCTCCCTAATTTTCTTTCCAAGAACGGTGTACACAGCGCAGTTGTTGTGGTAGACTAGAAAAAGAATAATAATTACTCGTACACGCCGATATTATTCTGGCGCAATAACAAACTTTGTGCTTAGTAGACCCCAGACCTTTATCTAATAAAATTTCCCACAATATTTACTTTATATTCATTGGGCTTCGTTCTGTACCATAAACCGCCTATACAGTTGTAAAACTGAGATCAACGGAAGAGCCTAGCAGTGAGAGCGTCGTGAGCCCCAACTAGCTTTTATGATCCGAACACTGTATCATCCAGCCCTTCCGATTTTCATACCTATATTTTTCCCTTTACACCGGCGGCAAGACTTGAACTAACCACAGCTCTGCCCAGCCCCTTATATCTCTCAGTGTACAATGGGGAGGGGGGGGACATAGGTGCGTAGGCCTGCGCCATTGCTTAACCAACCTCAGACCCATACAACGCCTAACCCCCTCCTCTCGGATTTCCCCCATCCCACTTTCAAACCCAATGCAATAGGGCTCTATACTACCATGGCCCTCCTATCTCCGCAGTGCAAGTGCGGCAGAGTCTGGGTTTTTTGTGCGAATGGGTGCGAATAGCATCCTGGTCTTAAAAATCGCACCCTGAAATTTGACTCAGGGTGTGAAAAGCGCACCAGAATTTTTTGCAAGGATGTGATGCGGATTTAACAATTTAGTTTTATGGACGTCTTTAGTGTTATTAGTGTTAGACCAGTTTTTGTCTGCAGCAGTGCAGCGCATCCTGGTCTTGAAAATCGCACCCTGAAATCTAGCACAGGGTGCGAAATCGCACCCAAGTTATGGACGAAAAAAACCCAGGGCAGAGTTGCATATGCGTTTCACCACTAGAGTTGAACAACTGTTTTAGAGCTCACCTCTCTGTCCCTGCACAGTGAAAGTGCGGCAGAGTTGAACAACTGTTTTAGAGCTCACCTCTCTGTCCCTGCACAGTGAAAGTGCGGCAGAGTTGAACAACTGTTTTTTAGAGCTCACCTCTCTGTCCCTGCACATTAAAGTGCGGCAGAGTTGAACAACTGTTTTAGAGCTCACCTCTCTGTCCCTGCACAGTGAAAGTGCGGCAGAGTTGAACAACTGTTTTAGAGCTCACCTCTCTGTCCCTGCACAGTGAAAATGCGGCAGAGTTGAACAACTGTTTTAGAGCTCACCTCTCTGTCCCTGCACAGTGAAAATGCGGCAGAGTTGAACAACTGTTTTAGAGCTCACCTCTCTGTCCCTGCACATTAAAGTGCGGCAGAGTTGAACAACTGTTTCAGAGCTTACCTCTCTGTCCCTGCACATTAAAGTGCGGCAGAGTTGAACAACTGTTTTAGAGCTCACCTCTCTGTCCCTGCACAGTGAAAGTGCGGCAGAGTTGAACAACTGTTTTAGAGCTCACCTCTCTGTCCCTGCACAGTGAAAGTGCGGCAGAGTTGAACAACTGTTTTAGAGCTCACCTCTCTGTCCCTGCACAGTGAAAGTGCGGCAGAGTTGAACAACTGTTTTAGAGCTCACCTCTCTGTCCCTGCACATTAAATTGCGGCAGAGTTGAACAACTGTTTTAGAGCTCACCTCTCTGTCCCTGCACAGTGAAAGTGCGGCAGAGTTGAACAACTGTTTTAGAGCTCACCTCTCTGTCCCTGCACAGTGAAAGTGCGGCAGAGTTGAACAACTGTTTTAGAGCTCACCTCTCTGTCCCTGCACAGTGAAAGTGCGGCAGAGTTGAACAACTGTTTTTTAGAGCTCACCTCTCTGTCCCTGCACATTAAAGTGCGGCAGAGTTGAACAACTGTTTTAGAGCTCACCTCTCTGTCCCTGCACAGTGAAAGTGCGGCAGAGTTGAACAACTGTTTTAGAGCTCACCTCTCTGTCCCTGCACAGTGAAAATGCGGCAGAGTTGAACAACTGTTTTAGAGCTCACCTCTCTGTCCCTGCACAGTGAAAATGCGGCAGAGTTGAACAACTGTTTTAGAGCTCACCTCTCTGTCCCTGCACATTAAAGTGCGGCAGAGTTGAACAACTGTTTTAGAGCTCACCTCTCTGTCCCTGCACATTAAAGTGCGGCAGAGTTGAACAACTGTTTTAGAGCTCACCTCTCTGTCCCTGCACATTAAAGTGCGGCAGAGTTGAACAACTGTTTTAGAGCTCACCTCTCTGTCCCTGCACAGTGAAAGTGCGGCAGAGTTGAACAACTGTTTCAGAGCTCACCTCTCTGTCCCTGCACAGTGAAAGTGCGGCAGAGTTGAACAACTGTTTTAGAGCTCACCTCTCTGTCCCTGCACATTAAAGTGCGGCAGAGTTGAACAACTGTTTCAGAGCTCACCTCTCTGTCCCTGCACAGTGAAAGTGCGGCAGAGTTGAACAACTGTTTTAGAGCTCACCTCTCTGTCCCTGCACAGTGAAAATGCGGCAGAGTTGAATAACTGTTTCAGAGCTTACCTCTCTGTCCCTGCACAATAAAGTGCGGCAGAGTTGAACAACTGTTTTAGAGCTCACCTCTCTGTCCCTGCACAGTGAAAATGCGGCAGAGTTGAACAACTGTTTTAGAGCTCACCTCTCTGTCCCTGCACAGTGAAAGTGCGGCAGAGTTGAACAACTGTTTTAGAGCTCACCTCTCTGTCCCTGCACATTAAATTGCGGCAGAGTTGAACAACTGTTTTAGAGCTCACCTCTCTGTCCCTGCACAGTGAAAGTGCGGCAGAGTTGAACAACTGTTTTAGAGCTCACCTCTCTGTCCCTGCACAGTGAAAGTGCGGCAGAGTTGAACAACTGTTTTAGAGCTCACCTCTCTGTCCCTGCACAGTGAAAGTGCGGCAGAGTTGAACAACTGTTTTTTAGAGCTCACCTCTCTGTCCCTGCACATTAAAGTGCGGCAGAGTTGAACAACTGTTTTAGAGCTCACCTCTCTGTCCCTGCACAGTGAAAGTGCGGCAGAGTTGAACAACTGTTTTAGAGCTCACCTCTCTGTCCCTGCACAGTGAAAATGCGGCAGAGTTGAACAACTGTTTTAGAGCTCACCTCTCTGTCCCTGCACAGTGAAAATGCGGCAGAGTTGAACAACTGTTTTAGAGCTCACCTCTCTGTCCCTGCACATTAAAGTGCGGCAGAGTTGAACAACTGTTTTAGAGCTCACCTCTCTGTCCCTGCACATTAAAGTGCGGCAGAGTTGAACAACTGTTTTAGAGCTCACCTCTCTGTCCCTGCACATTAAAGTGCGGCAGAGTTGAACAACTGTTTTAGAGCTCACCTCTCTGTCCCTGCACAGTGAAAGTGCGGCAGAGTTGAACAACTGTTTCAGAGCTCACCTCTCTGTCCCTGCACAGTGAAAGTGCGGCAGAGTTGAACAACTGTTTTAGAGCTCACCTCTCTGTCCCTGCACATTAAAGTGCGGCAGAGTTGAACAACTGTTTCAGAGCTCACCTCTCTGTCCCTGCACAGTGAAAGTGCGGCAGAGTTGAACAACTGTTTTAGAGCTCACCTCTCTGTCCCTGCACATTAAAGTGCGGCAGAGTTGAATAACTGTTTTAGAGCTCACCTCTCTGTCCCTGCACAGTGAAAGTGCGGCAGAGTTGAATAACTGTTTTAGAGCTCACCAACCTCACCTCCATTTCAAAACCCCAACCTTTCCACTCAAGCCCCGCACCCGGTACAAAGTTTATTGCCCATTTATTAGAATCGCCAGAGCCAGACACTCAAGAAGACCAGAGCCTCTCTCTTATCTATTTCACTCCGCACTGACAAATAGTGCGGCAGAGTTGCATAGGCATGCTATAGGATAAACACAGTGGGGACGCCGAGGAGTTGCAATGGCCAGGCACAAATTGAGGTGGACGTTTCCACGCTATGCCTACCTTGTTTTTAATTTGTTTACTCTGCTATTCCAAAACCTTCCGATTCTTTGCTTTGCTGCCTGCCTCCCCCAGTGCGGCAGAGTTGCATAAGCGTTTCACCACCCAGCCAATCACACCCACCCCACGCCCTTATTTCCATTGGCTATCTCAGCTGGCTCTTTTACGCCCTCCTATCATTTTACATTACCGCCTATCTCCGCAGTGCAAGTGCGGCAGAGTTGCATAAACTCATACTACTTCCAAGGAACTACATCGCCATCACGGCACCCACATCCTACACCGACCCGCTATACTGGACTGACCACGTGATGAGCAGCCTGGATTGCACGACCAGGTGCAAAGCTGGTCAGTGCGAGGCTGTGCTGTTTGATAAGCGTCGACGCGCCTGCCACCCGTTGAGGTATCCACTGATACCTTATCCGGATCTGTACAACACGACCGGAGAGTTGTTCGAGTGTGAAGAAACAAACATACGATAATTACGACGTAATATTATTATTCGATCTTTTTGATAAAAAAATAGGGGGGTTTCACAAACTCGAAATTTCACAACGTCGAAAGCACCCTCTTTCATAAGGTCGAAATTTCACAAGGTCGAAATTTCACAACATCGAAAACTTTTAGCAAGAGACTTCATAAGGTCGAAATTTCACAAGGTCGAAAACTCAAATAGCAGCCACTTTCATAAGATCGAAATTTTACAATGTAAAAACTGAGAATTTAGCAGCTTCAATTATGAAAAGATCAAAATTTTACAATGTAGAAAACTAATGTATTTATTGTGTCAATGTTTATATATAATTATTTTTTGTTTTAATAGCTTTGGTTCAGAGAAGTTTTTAATCACCTCTTCTTTAAGTAGTTCAACGTCAAGGAGTGCTGAGTGCTCTGCTAAGTGTCTTATGACTACTGGGACGATGGGTTAGTTTACATAAGCTGTAAGTTTAGCTATATAGTTGGGAAGCATTTTGGAATTAGAGCAGTAAAAAGCACCTAAAATTTGGTATCAGAAGTAGGATAAATTTAGGGGAAAAGAGAAAAACTTTGAAAAGAGAAAAAAGCCCTATAACTTTGGCAATGACTGGTTAGGATAAATTAGACTAAGTGACAAACAGAAAAACACCTACAACATATATAGGCCTACTAAACAACAATAGAATATAGAAAAGCCTCGAAGGCTTACAATTATTAAGTCTTCTGCTAGAGTTTTCGATGTTGTGAAATTTCGACCTTGTGAAAGTGGCTGCTATTTGAGTTCCGATGTTATGAAATTTCGACCTTATGAAAGTGGCTGCTTTTCGAGTTTTCGATGTTGTGAAATTTCGACCTTATGAAGTCTCTTGCTAAAGTTTTCGATGTTGTGAAATTTCGACCTTGTGAAATTTCGACCTTATGAAGTCTCTTGCTAAAGTTTTCGATGTTGTGAAATTTCGACCTTGTGAAATTTCGACCTTATGAAGTCTTCTGCTAGAGTTTTCGATGTTGTGAAATTTCGACCTTGTGAAATTTCGACCTTGTTTAGCCCTCTACCACAGGCGTATGTGACGCATGCATTTTTGTGCTGAATATTCATCTGGTTTTCTGAGCCAATACGTTCTCAGCCCACATTTAACCTGGAAAGTAATGAAAGATTGAGAAAATTTAATTAAATATTGTGAAGGGCTTAGCTCTGTATTCGTTACAGGAAGGTGAAAATGTTTTTAACTTACCCGCAATGACGTGCATACGATACCAAACTAAACGTTGATTAAGATTGCTGAAACAAAAGCTGTTTTAAACTTTGTAACTTTGCAGCTTGCCTGTGTATACAAGCAGCGCTTCAGCAGGAAGTGTAAAGTCATGGACTTTTATAACGGTTAGTAACTGGATTAGAACCCCAACGAAGACAAAAAAATCTCCCTAAGAAAATGCCAATCAAATTTCTTCTTGATGCAAACGTCAAGTTAAAACAAAAAAGCTTTGAATGCCTTTTATTTAGGACGCATTTAGGAATCGATGAGGCATGATTCAGCATATCGTGACAATGCCCTGTTAAGGGCAATTTTGCTTGTGTATCTTTCTCTGCGCGTGCACGATTTGGAAAATTTGAATTTGGCTCTCTCTCTCCGCGTTATTTGCATATGCATGCATAGAACTTCTAGTCCATACACGCTTTATCATTAGTAGTCCATGAATGAAACCATTCTGCAAGGCCTGCTCGCCAACCGAGAGGAGAACACTGGAGAAGGAAATTAAAGAAATCAGCTGTGCGCTCGCGTGCCGAGAGAAACACTGACTGGCTCTGGTCGCTGCATGGCTAAAACGCTGGGTCAATAGAATTGGCTGGCTATGGGGGTGTTTTCAGTCTAGCCTGTAGAGAATACTACGCTGCTTTCAACTCAACTTATATATTAAAATCCACTTGAGAAGTGGCGCATATCACTGAGTCACGCCCAAAGGGTAAGAGTAAGGTAAAAAACAATAGGAATCGCTTTCATTAGCAAAAGCAGCCGTTGCTTAAAAGCCATTTTGCATCCATTTCTATTTTGCTCTAACCGACTCTAACTGGCCCTAACTGCTAGATGGGCAAGAATCGTCTATGCTTAAAGATCCTGGCATCGGGAGCAGTTGTCAGTCTCATTGTGCTCCTGACCAGAGAGCTATTAGTCACCACTGCCAGCCGGCCGTCCGTGTATCCGCGCCTGTTGGTGAGCTACCTGAATGAGCACATGACGTTCCATCGCTCAAATTCTACAGTAAGAACGAGAAATAAGTCACGAACAGTTGCCCTGAAATCGGTGGTCTCAACGCGGTGGAACAGAAGTGCCCACAATATCACTTATCCAATGTTGTACGACGCGCTCAAACCAGTCTCTGGCCCGGTCAACTTCTCGGCTGCAGTTGCGGCATCGGCGGCCGCGGCTGCAAGCGCCGGTGCCTGTCAGCGGCCGAAGTCGGAGAGCATGGTGCACTGCCTTCAAGCCAATGCGACACCGGAGATGCAGCTGCAGGAGCCGAAGAACTCAGGGATAGTTGACGGCGGCTTCTGGGCTCCGCGGAGCTGCTGGCCGCCGCTGTCGCGAACCGCAGTGCTCGTGCCTTACCGGAACCGCAGCAAAAATCTGGACACATTTGTGCCCTACATGCACAGACTGCTGCGCAAGCAGAACATCCTGTTCGGACTGTTCGTGGTGGAACAGGCGGACTGGCGACTGTTCAATCGAGCCAAGCTGCTCAACATTGGCTTTCTACTGTCGCAGAGATTCTACCAGTTCGACTGCTTTGTCTTCCACGATTCCGACAAGGTGCCTGAGAATGTTGCCAACGTCTACGACTGCAAGAACGCTCCGAAGCTGCTCATCTCCGAGATGCGATCGCAGGCCAGTAGCAAGTATTCGAAAGGCAAATTGTATCACAATTTTTTCGGCGGAGTCTCAGCCGTCACTAAAGACGCTTTCGTCAAGATCAACGGCAATTCGAATCGGTACTACGGCTGGGGCCGAGAGGATGACGAGCTGGCGGCCAGGCTGTCCATATCCGGGTTCAGCATCCGGTACAGCGGCGGCGCGGAGGCCCGCTACATCAACCTCCGACACAGTGAAGACGTCATTGTCAACAAAATGCCCTGGCCCTACGCGCACAAAGTCCGACAAACAATGGCCACCGATGGACTCAACAGCGTCAACTATACGGGGTTGAGTATTCACCTGCACCCATTGTTTGTACTGATTAGGGCTGAGGTGTGACTGAGGTGGCTCGTTGCAATCGCATTTCAGCTGTCTTGATGCACTCGACAATCACAATCAGACCACAATATCGGACGTATAATTGCTTTATTTGGAATTAAAACGCTTTCTAAACGACAACAACATTCTATCGAGTGCTAACTCTGAACAATACCTTTTTTATAACCCGTTTTGAAAAATATCATTGTAGAAAGCTTCAACTGTCACGTTAAGCTACACCTAGAGTTTGCATTAGCAATCAGCTCTACAGTGTATCTTTAGAGCGATATGGCAGCAAACTCACCGTTTAGAATATTCCAGGGAAGCCACTCAACTTGAGTGACATGCGGGAATATTGAAAATGCGTGTAGCTATCCCTGAGGAAGCCAGGAGTAAATCGCAAACGCGAGGGGCGAAGCAAAGTACAGTTAGCTGGGTACGGCATAGTGAAATTCTCTCCCTACAAAGGGCGACGATCGATAAAACCTCCAGAGCTTATAAGAATGGAGACACAACCTGTGGACACAAGCTGCACTGTGTGCACACAATTCTTTCTCAGCAGAGAGAAAACTCGCATGCTGAGCGTGAAATTGAGTCAATAAAGGCTAGGTTTGCTTTTACCTGGGCTGAACCTGAAGTTTAATTTCGATGCATAAAAATGGAAGAATCTCCTGTCACAGTTTCAGGTTTGACTGTACACATGGAAAATGAGACATCCAATAAGTAAAATTGATGTTCAAATATTAGTTTGCATTTTTATTATAATTCTAAAACGCGGTGATATGAATTGTCTTTGAATTAATTGTTTCCAAGGAATCTTTAACTTTTGCTTTTAAAGTTGTTCGTTTCTTGCTATATTTTCGCAATTTACTGCATCCAAAAGACGTAATTCTCACACATATTAATTCCTTAATTAAAAATCAATTGCGGTATGAAATGCGTGCACTTATAAAGTTTAGTCCTTAAAGAGTTCATTATTTTCTTATTATAAATTGCCAGTGCTGCTAGCACAATCGTTGAATCAAGGATATCAAAATTGCACATTGAAACTATGAGATATTTAAGATCAGAGAATGGATCTGAAGACTTGAATTCAACAGTAAATCAAGACCGCTCACTAGCATGTAGCATGTACTCGTAGTAACGCATGTAGCGTTAGGCGCTCAAATGAGCAACCCGAAACACATCAAAATAGGCGCCTCCGCAATTACCAATATTAGCCTCTCCGAATTCTAAAATTGTTGGTGCCATTAATAACTCTCAATAGGCACCCTTATGATACGCAAATCGGCGCTCTCATAACACCTCAATCGTGCCCTCATAACGCTTCAATCGGCGCTCTCATAACACTTCATTGGCGTCCTCATAACACCTCAATCGGCGCTCTCATAACACCTCAATCGGCGCTTTTATAACACCCCAATCGGCGTCCCCAAAGTACCACGATCGGCGCACACTTATAAATCCAATCTAGCGCCCTCAAAACACTCGAATCGGCGCCCTCACAATACCCCGATCGGCGCCCTCATAACACCCCAATCGGCGAATCATAAACACACAGATTAGCGCCTAAAACACTCGAATCGGCGCCTCACAAAACAAGTATAAAAAAAACAAAAATGAAGGCCGTTTAGAAAGCATTTAAACTGATAATACCAAACACCACAAACAGTGGATACTATTGTACAATATTTATTAGTAGTATTAATATCAGAAATTAAATAATTCACAACATAGAGACAACTAGGGTAAACTTGCACAGAATACACGTCAATAAAAGTTTGATTAATAAAACAACTTGTGAAATTGATAAATAGCCAATAAAAGATGACTTACGCGGGAAAATTTGTTCCGAAATTCAAAACATTGCGAGGTATAAAAAGTTGAACAGATCCAATGAGAAAGTGACAAAAATTGTGATTGCTTACTGCAAATCAATTAATTAAATAAGGAGCAGATAAATATAATTATGATTAAAGACGCAAAGATGATCAATAAAGATTGAAATTATTAAAATCGTATTGCAAGATTTGTGGAGAAAACTGACTGAATGAACAAAGAAATCAATAAAAGACTTGCATTGAAATTTTTTCAATGATTGAACAGATTAACAAAAATGAAAATTAAATAATCAAGTGAAAAAAATTGAAGTACGCAATTAACAATAAAATTGATTAAAACAATTTTAAACTAAAGCTAAAATTTAAATATTTCCAACGCATTTAAACAAAACTTATTTTACTACAAATTTTGTAACTAATAAAACGCCGACTAACATGACTGCAGATTATGATTGAACTGACATTAAGAGGTGTTTAAAGAAAAGTTACAAAATGGGACACCAAAACGAGACTTGAGAACTAAAAAATGTTTATTCGGTTAATTTTTATTCACTCCAGTTTCACCGCGCAAGCCAGCACTGACTGCGGCGGGCAGTTGGATGATTCAGGCTGATCTTCGCCTGCAATTTCGATGGTCAGAATGAGTCATAGAGCTGGTGGGTCATATCCTATTGGGGACTAAAATGAGTCATAGAGCTGGTAGGTCATGTCTTATTGGGGACTAAAATGAGTCATAGAGCTCTATGGGTCACATCTTATTGGGGACTAAAATGAGTCATAGAGCTGGTAGGTCTTGTCTTATTGGGGACAAAAATGAGTCATAGAGCTGGTGGGTCATATCTTATTGGGGACTAAAATGAGTCATAAAGCTCTATGGGTCACATCTTATTGGGGACTAAAATGAGTCATAGAGCTGGTGGGTCATATCCTATTGGGGACTAAAATGAGTCATAGAGCTGGTAGGTCATGTCTTATTGGGGACTAAAATGAGTCATAGAGCTGGTGGGTCATATCTTATTGGGGACTAAAACGAGCCATAGAGCTCTATGGGTCACATCTTATTGGGGACTAAAATGAGTCATAGAGCTGGTGGGGTTATATCTAACGTGTTTAGATGAGTCATAGAGCTAGTGAGTCATATCCAACGGGATGAGATGAGTCATAGAGCTAGTGGGTCATATCCAACGGGATGAGATGAGTCATAGAGCTAGTGAGTCATATCCAACGGGATGAGATGAGTCATAGAGCTAGTGGGTCATATCCAAAGGGATGAGATGAGTCATAGAGCTAGTAAGTCATATCCAACGGGATGAGAT
Organism: Macrostomum lignano; assembly: GCA_002269645.1. Taxonomy (NCBI): domain Eukaryota; kingdom Metazoa; phylum Platyhelminthes; family Macrostomidae; genus Macrostomum; species Macrostomum lignano. Next base: position 79,766 of record NIVC01003259.1, read on the forward strand.
GAGTCATAGAGCTAGTGGGTCATATCCAACGGGATGAGATGAGTCATAGAGCTAGTGGGTCATATCTGTCGAGGACTAAAATGAGTCATACAGCTGGTGGGGCATATCTAAGTAGGACTAAAATGAGTCATTATTCGCAAGGTCGCTCACATTCCCAGCCAAGCCGCTGAGCACCCATGTAATTAGCTGGTCCGGGTGAAGCGCAAGGTGACTGCGATGAATCCGAGGCCGATTGAGGCGACCCAGTTTCGTATTGGTCCGGCTGGACAATGCGCTGTAAAAATGAATAGCAAGATACGGCATTCTGTTATTGAATATGTCTGAATGAGAAATCCAAATCCTAGACATTTTTAATCCTTAGATAATGTTATAAAAGAGAAACAGTTAATTGGATTAAAAATGCTTCTGATGTCTTCTAATACTATAAGTAGGCAGTTCTGGGTTTTTTAATTGTTAAGCTTAAAATCAAACTAATTGCCACAGAAATCCCAAGAATCCTATTATTAAGTTTATGAAGCACCCGAAGTATTATTTATATAATCTAACCGTAGGACATATTATTAACATTTTTTCACGGCAAAGCATACTCAAAATCAGTATTGGCCATAGACTATCGCTGCCATTTCAACACATGTACATCACACTGTACATCGCATAGAAGCTGGCTTAACTAGTTAGCGAGGCAAAAAGCAACCAGCGAGAGGCATTGCTACCCATTCCACCCCTGAGCAGGCACATACTCACACAGGAGTGTACCTTAGGCATGTACACTTCACTGTGCCTTGGGGGTTGGCCCTCAAGGCCGTAAATTATTGTGACTGCATGCACTTGGAATCGAGCCTGGGCTGCTGGCACATCCGAGCACCGCGCTGGACCAGTGAACTACGTCCCCCCGCCTGCAGTCAGCACACCATAAATCTATGAATTCATAAACACAAACTGCAAACCAACCTGATCGTCTCTGTCGAAGCAAAGCCAGCCAGAATTGGCCCAGGCCATCTCCAGCAGTTCGGCCCTGTCTGAGTCATCGTTATTATTATTATTACTATGGCAACCGCCGCCTCCGTTGCCGCTCCGCCGAACGATGGGCAGCAGTCGCAGAGCCGATGGCGGGCCGTCTTCGAAGTCGCCATCATTGTCATCCTCCTCATCGAAGGCGTCCTCAGCGCCGCTGCCATCGTTATTCCCGTTGCTATGGTTATTGTTGTTGTTGCCAGGGTCCGGCTGGTCCTCATCGGACTCAGCTTCATCGTCATTGTCTGAGAACTGCTGTTCAGCTTCCAGAATGGGCAGCAGGCTGGTGCAGGGAGGCGGAGGCGGCAGACCTCGGCGCTGCTGCTGCTGCTGATGACGCAGGGCGGCCTCCGAAACTGCGGCGGCTGCGGCAGCCAGAAATCCCGGATGAGGAAATCCGTGCTGATGAGGCTGGCCGGGATACTGATGAGGCAAATGAGGCGGCGGCGGAGGCAGCAGGCCTGGTGGGAAGCCCGGATGAGGCGGCGGCGGATGCTGGGCGGATGAAGAGTGGCCCGTGGCGGCTCCGCGCTGGTGCTGATGCGGGTGGTGATGAGGGTGCAGGTGCGGGTGGTGGAACCACGGCTCTAGCGGGCGTTGGTACCTGCGAGTTGCATAAGGTTGTGGTGGGAGCGGTGAGTAATTGTCATGTCTAGTAAAAACTGATGTCTCAGGGCAATGTCAACTAAGAGACATCCCACATGATGTCTCTCCAACATGTTTTCAAGACATGTTATCATGTCTATTGATGTCGATTAAGGGTTTTGCAATGTGTCCGAGACATTTTTCATCTTTACCTGGGTAATATAAACAATTATGCTATATGTTGACCCTGCGACAATTAACCCTCTTGACTTAGCATAGAGTCGTCTTTTTCTCCATCAGTGGTCTGCACTGCGACACAATAAAACTGCAACTGCTGTTCATCGCTCAAGATCGACAGCTGATCATCGCCGACATGTGCCAAGTCGACGAATCGCATGCTGTTCGTTGATGACGCTAAGAAGCTGCACACTGTGTGCTCCATCACTGGGATGCAGCTGGCCTCGAACAGACGTGTGCAGGACAAAGGAAAGTTCGACCAGAATGCTGAACTGCCGCGAGGCAACCAAAACATGGCCTCTTTGTCCAGCAGGTCAGCAGCGCCTTTGGAACGCCTTACTTCGGTGCTGCACCTAATACACCCCTGTGCGCCAAGCAGCACTGCGCCTTGCCAAGCCTCAAAATTTCAACAGCACGTCGACCGTACGTGTGTGAATCGGATCTGACTTAGTTTGTCATGGACCTTCTATCAGTTTGGCTGATCAAGCGGCAAACCTTAACTACTCAGCCTCGATGCCTTTCATAGTCTGGCAGGCTGAAAATGGCTTTGTATTCCTACTGTTAAGCGATCTATTGTCTGGACCGTGTAACGTGCAGTAGCGACTTCGGCTTTTGATTAAAATTCTGCAAAATACAAAAATCAATTTTTTTATTGAAAACTATCTACAACCTGGCTGTTTGCTGTGAGGGCATTTAGTTGGCTCTTATCAGCCCAAGTACAATGTACATTCTTGTCAAGATTTTTACAGTTTCAAATCTTGCATCCGCTCCGAAAAAGCTAGCGCTTTGGCTTTAATGAAGTATTTCTTCCATGAGATAAGACAAGCAACTCATTTCAGTCGTGGCTGAAACAAACTGTATATATTTGCGTTGCCTAATAGACGAAAAAATATTTTTATGCTTTGACTTTGGACAGAACATCAAGAGATATGGCGTCTGCTTCAGCCATCTGCTCTGTGAAATTCTGCCGAAACCAAGCCGAAGGCCCGTCCCCCATCACGGATCAGCCCTACTGCTCTCAGCATCTGCAGGCCGACCTGAGCAGGTGCGACAAGTCCGAAGCCAGAGTCTTGGACAAAATCGCGCACTTCAAGAAGTACCAAGCGCCTATGAGACTGATGCAGCAGAGGCTGGCCTCCGACCTGCAGCTCATTGATGACGAGTTCGCCAACCTGAGAGACACACTGGACAGATGTCAAGCTGAGCTCACCACAGCCGTCACCAAGCATCATGACAAAATCATGGAGTCGTTGGGGATTCTTGCTGAGCTGGATGACTCTGAGTCCGAACTCAAGGCGGCCAAGAAAGAGAAGGACGCTAAGAAGGCCTTTCTCATCGCTGAGAACTTGGAGAAGTCACTGGAGACTCTGCATCTCGACTCGGAGCTGGTGTGCATGGATGAGGAGACGAACGAGGTGAAGTTGGCTGCGTTTCCAGACGTGAGTTCTTCAGTTCTGGATCTGTGTGAGTGTACTCAAGTTCAGCTAGAAGTGGCACGTCAGCTTGTTGATGGATTGGATATCAGAAACGATGAAGAGTCCGAAATATTTAAATCTGAGGAAAAGACAATCGAGCTGGATGGCTGCCCAGTGAGCATGGCTTTGTGCGAGAACACCAGCGGCTTTTGTCTTGACGAGTCTGGAAGCGTCGTCAGGGCGCAGGAGGCTGGCAATGGTCGCGAACTAACTCAGAGGGTTGCCTTTGTGGCTGTAAATCCTTCAAGTTCAGAGAGAGACTCTGAAGGACGGGGCAATGAAGCGTCTCGCATTTTGATAGTGTCCGCAGACGGAGAAGTGGCAGGCCGCATCAACGGCAGCTGGGATCAGCCCATCAGAGATCTGCACTGCGACACAAAACTGCAACTGCTGTTCATCGTCCAAGATCGACAGCTGATCATCGACGACATGTGCGGAGTGGAGCAGTCTCGAGTCGGCGTCTCCGACCTGCAAGATGACGTGCAGAAGCTGTGCTGCATCGCCGGTGACTCCGACAAGCTGTTCATCCTCGCCGAGCGAGCTGACGGCAAGCCGGTGATTTTCGGACTGTCCAAGAAGTCGAACGAAGTCCAGCTGAAGCTCGCGGTGACCGGCATCGACAAGATGGGCACCAGGCCTCGGATTTCGGTGAGGAACCGCATACTGTTCGTTGATGACGGTGAGAAGCTGCACACGGTGTGCTCCATCACTGGGATGCTGCTATCGGCGGATTCTCATAAGGAAGCAAGAATTTCTTGTTTAGATTCGCGCTCTAAAGTTCACGATCGGCTAAATCCTTCATATTTTTCCTGCATAATGGACTTGAATGTAGTGTGGGTAAACTGTGTAGTAAGTGTTCCTTTTCAATTTGACTCTGCCATTCAAATTGAGCAGTCAAAAGGGCTTGTTTTGAATAAAGGAGAACTCAACTATATCCACACGTAGACTTGTAAGCAGCTAATTAACGAACTTTTCAAAACTTTTCGTGTTAGTCTTTGACTCCCTCTCGAATATTGGCGCTCAAGTCTGTGTGGAAGTAGCTCGTACAGTAAATACACATGTAAAGTTTGTAACTCATTCACTAATTCCAGATATGAATTTTTCGTTTTTGATTGTTTGGATTATAATTTTTCTGTCATTTTTTCTGATAATATTTTAATGCCACATATCATCTTGACACTTTATTTTATTGTCTATTTTTCAGCCAATCCTTAATCTCCAATAACCCAAGTTTGCCGTATATTGTAAATCGAATGATTGACGTATTGAATAAAATGAAAAATGCTATTGTATATGCTATATTATCATATTCAGGGCACGTCACAAATCATCGCAACAAGCCTTATCTTTTGGTATGAAGATTCGAATGATTTTTAGTTTGAATTCATATTTGCAACCATCTAACACTTAAAACAGCTGCATCGGATCGTGTGTCACCACCTAACAAGTGATCTAGATTTTTTGTGTTCTCCTGCTCTTGTGTGCAGGTGTCGTTTAGTTTTCCCTACGATGTAGGAAACACTGTGATCAACATAATTGATAGACAACACCTGCCTTGAGACAGAAGAGACAGAACTTGAAGTCAGTTATATTTAGTTATATAAATATATGTTTTCCTATTCGTATTTATTATCCGACTTGAGATCTGACTAGAAAAATGTTAAAAACAACTCACTTGCTAGCCTTGCCCTTCTGGCTGAGATGTCGTGAGCAATAACCTCGCCGTTGCGACTCTTTATTACAGCCATCTGCGCTGCACAGCCTGCGCCACTGCTTGCCGTTGAACTTCTTGCGAACGCCACTCGGCGTGCGGACAATGTCGCCTTTCTTGTACTTGTTCTGCAGGGCGGCCGCCGCTGCCGCTGCAGCAGCCGATGCTGAGCTGCCGCTGGCAACCGCGCTGGGGTCTGAGTCTGACGGACGGGAGAGGCGGGTGGCAGCTGCTTTTGGCTGATGGTTTGGGAATTGCTATGGCAGAGTTGCAGTTGGCCTGAGATGGTGTTAAAGAATCTAGGAGGGTGATATTAATAATAATATTAATAATAATTGATTACACCTGCCCTAATGGGCAGATGTGCAACCGACAGCTCAGCCGCAGCTATTGCGTGGCGCATCTGAAGGTTGCGTGCGGCTGTTCAGTCCAAGGATAGAGGGGGGGGGGGGGTCGCCACACACCCTCAATCACCCCAGCTAATGCTGGCACTCATTTTACAGCTGAACTGAAGCAATGCAGAGTTAAGTGTCTTGCCCAATGACACCAATTGTTTCGGTGGAGTCGGGAATCAAACCTCTGACCTTCAATTTGTGAGTCTGACGCTCTAAACACTAAGCTACGAGCTAAAACCACTAGCATAGTGTGGTAGAGGATCTGGGAGGGTGGCAGAGGATCTGGGAGGGTGGTAGAGGATCTGGGAGGGTGGCAGAGGATCTGGGAGGGTGGTAGAGGATCTGGGAGGGTGGCAGAGGATCTGGGAGGGTGGTAGAGGATCTGGGAGGATTGTAAGGATCTGGGAGGGTGGCAGAGGATCTGGAAGGGTGGTAGAGGATCTGAGTGGGTGGTAGAGGATCTGGGAGGGTGGTAGAGGATCTGGGAGGGTGGTAGAGGATCTGGGAGGGTGGTAGAGGATCTGGGAGGATTGCAGAGGATCTGGGAGGGTGGTAGAGGATCTGGGAGGATTGTAAGGATCTGGGAGGGTGGCAGAGGATCTGGGAGGGTGGTAGAGGATCTGGGAGGGTGGTAGAGGATCTGGGAGGGTGGCAGAGGATCTAGGAGGGTGGCAGAGGATCTGGGAGGGTGGTAGAGGATCTCAGTGGGTTGCAGAGGATCTGGGAGGGTGGTAGAGGATCTCAGTGGGTTGCAGAGGATCTGGGAGGGTGGTAGAGGATCTGGGATGGTAAAGGATCTCTGAGTGGGTGGTAGAGGATCTGGGAGGATTGTGAGGATCTGGGAGGGTGGTAGAGGAACTAGGAGGGTGGTAGAGGATCTGGGAGGGTGGCAGAGGATCTGGAAGGGTGGTAGAGGATCTGGAAGGATTGTAAGGATCTGGGAGGGTGGCAGAGGATCTGGGAGGGTGGTAGAGGATCTGAGTGGGTGGTAGAGGATCTGGAGGGTGGTAGAGGATCTGGGATAGTAGAGGATCTCTGAGTGGGTGGTAGAGGATCTGGGATGGTAAAGGATCTGGGATGGTAGAGGATCTGGGATGGTAGAGGATCTGGGAGGGTTGTAGAGGATCTGGGATGGTAGAGGATCTGATGGGATCTGTGAGGGTGTTAGCGGATCTAGGATTGTAGAGCATCTGTGAGGGTAGCGGATGGCCCAGACTGAACATGCAACACTGGCGCCCAAGAATCAGGCAAGCAATAAATCACCTGAAACCGCATGATGGTGCTGGTGCAGCGGATAGGGCAGCGGCTGGTGCTGCTGAATCGACTTGGACATGTGCGGCGGCGGCGGCAGCGGCAGGGGCAACGGCAGAGGCATCGATGGCAGGGGACCGTGGTCCAGCAGCCTGGCAGCTGCCTGCCGCTGAGTACTGCAACCAGGAGCGGAGGCTGCAGAAGCCGATGAGGCGGCCTCCTCCAAGCACGGCATCGACTTGTCGTCGGCTTCTTCTTCTTCGAGTTCTTCTTCATCGACTGGATCATCGTGTCCAGCAGCCTCAGTCTGAGCCTCATCGACTATAATATTGTCCGAGTCGTCAGGCGCGGTAGTCACGTGATCAGATTGAGCATCATCGAACTCTTCAACTTCAACGTCTGGCTCTTGACTGTCGCTACCGCGCTCCTCGTCTTCGGCTGCGTTGTTTTCACTGTTGAAGTCTTCTTCTAGAAGATTGGCGCTGGGCTCCGGGTCCTCTGCAGCTGCCGCGGCGGCTGCGTTCAAGACGGCTTGCTGCATCTGGAAAATTGGGATTTTTTAAGTTGCTTAGTGTTTAAACATGACAGATACAATATTCGCATAGATAGTTCTGGAGCAAAAAGCTACCAGACTAACTAACTAACTGACTAACTAACTTACTAACTAACTGACTAACTGAGTAACTAACTGACTAGTTAACTATCTGACTAACTAACTAACTATCTGACTAACTAACTAACTAACTAACTAACTAACTAACTAACTAACTAACTGACTGACTAACCAACTGACTAACTAACTAACTAGCTAACTAACTGACTAACTAACTAACTAACTAACTAACTAACTAACTAACTGACTAACCAACTAACTAACTAACTAACTGAGTAACTAACTGACTAACCAACTAACTAACTGACTCACTAACTACCTAACTAACTGACTAACCAACATATCAATTAACACATTAATCAAATCACAAAGCCAACAGCCAGCACGCACCTCCAGCTGCATTTCCAGTCCCCAGGCCAGCAACTCCTCTTGCCAGGGCGGCTGCAGCAGCCGCAGCTGGGACCGGTGCACGGACACAATTAGTTCTTCTGCATCGCCGGCTTGTTGAGGGCAATCCAGACGGACGCTCACCCGGCCGGATCCACCGGCTCCCTGCTGGTGACGCACCCGGCCAGGCAGGTAGACACCGCGATTATCATCGGTTGACTTTGCAGACGAAGAAGAAGCTATCGAAGCCGCTGTGGAAACTGCGGAAGCTGTCACGCAGACTGGGGTGCCAGATTCGGCTAGCTGAGCAGAATGAGGAACCGCATCAGCAATGATGGAGCTGATGGGGATGTTCAGAAGGCAGCTGGCAGGCTGTCCATCATCTGGCTCAATTACAGCATGATCAGCTGAGAAGTCCCTGATAATGCCAGGCAGATAGGCCCGCCTGCTAGGCTGGTAAAACAGAATCCTGGCACCGCGCCAAGCTAACAAATCTGGTAGCTGGGTCTGGCGAGTTTGGAATGATGATGACTTCTGCATCTGAAGTGGATAGTATTAACATTTGTGCAATGTGCAAATAATTGTCTTAAATTTAATAGTAATAAGAATCTAACAATAATCATTTTATTATTTATAAACATTTTTATAGAAATTTTACAAGACTTTTGGGGGGGGTATTTATAATTTTAAATGCAAGAAGAATCTAGACCAACTTGCATGGAAGACCTAAATATTTTAGTAAGTGGTTGGAGCTATAGACATTTTTGAAATATCAAAATTTAAGAGTTTTATATCTATGACAAAATCTAAGATTCAATTTGTCTAATGTATAGAATGACAATTTAGACATTGTTAACAACCTGATAATGATTAATTAATCATGTAATTGTTTTACATAGAATTCATACAACAATGGAACCATTGTACCATGCAATTTACCCCTCTAACCAAAAGTGATTAAGATTATTTAACCCTTTAGACTTCTTTGAAGATATGTTTTAAAATTAGTGATCATATGTTGATAAACTACCTAGAATTCGCTATAGGCTAGAATTAATTCAGTCTATGGCAATTAAATGCACATGATATACATGCAAATTATTGAAATACCAGGCAAAAACTATGGTTATATTATGCTTATACATTGTAGGTTTTAGCACCTACTATCTAGCAGCACATTCTAAACTATAATATAAAAAGGTGCTTAGAAAAAGAAACTTTGATATTCCCTTATCAAAGAAGTGCATTCTTTCTTTAATTTAATTATCAGCCATTACATGCCCTATTTTGATGCTCTCAATGGAGAATTTGTTAAGAATGCATTGTACAAAATGAAATTAATAAGTAAGTGGAAAATAAAAAAAGAAATAAAAGACCCTGAAAATTGCCAGAAAAAATTGCATTTTGCTACCATGGCTGAAAAGAAATGGGTGTGATGGTATTAATAAATTGACTCTCATTTTCATTTCTACCCCCTCACTTTTGTTTTTACAATGCATTATTAACAAATTCTTGATTAAAAGCATTTTATAAACATGGCTATATCTATTTCAATTCTCACTATTTTCTATTGGATATTGTATAACAAAACTGATGCAAAATATAGATACTGTAAAACAAAAGAATGCCTAAGTAGTATCTTTGTTTTTTTATATAGAAATTAATTGTAATAGGACTAAACAATTTATTTAGTTGCAAATGCATGTCAAATAGCTAATGCATTCCCATGTTTTATATTTTTGGACTTAAAAGGTAGAAAGCAATCAAATTTTAGTAAAAAAAAATAATTTAACAAACAATTCTATATGATAGCCATAATTGTGCATTGATTTTTAATTTTTACCTCAATGTTGTTAATTGAACTTGAAGATAATATCTATCTAAACATTCTATAACCAATTAGAAATAACCTATCTACAAAAACATTATTTTATATCAATTAGCTAAAAATATTTTCAAAGTATTTAACACTAAGCATAAAGCCTAAGTGATAAGCATAAATAGAGCTTTGTTTGATAGATGGGTTTGATAGGCATATGGTATCCAAAGGCAAAAACAAAGTCAATCAAGCAATCTTTTAGTTTCCCACTTTAACTTTTTTAACCTTCTTTTTGAACAACTTAGCTGCTACTGAGTCTTAAGTATGGCTGGCCAACTTTGAGCGCTGCAATTTGTTCTTAGAATTGAAGTAATTAACAATATTATACTATGCAACCTTAATATAAACTATCAAAGATTGGTTGCCCTAATGCCCCCTATTGGAATAAGTTTTCAGACACTGTGGACAGTGCATCTAGTGCGCCATGGCAATCATAAAGTGGCCTGGACGGTGCGTCATGACAATCTTCAAATCCTAAGGTGGTATGGACGATGTGTCATTCAAATCTTCAAATCCTAGGGTGCCATAGCACTCTAGGTTTAGGTGATATTGTGCATGACTCCAGTCTCTATCATGTTCATTCTGATGATGCATCACTCGTTTTTGAGAGATTTAAAGAGATTGAGAGAAAGTTGTGTGTTTTACCGCACTTGTGTTTTACTGCACTCTGTTCTGTACTGTACTTCTGCCCCCTTCTGTTGTAGTTGTATCTATTTCTTAATTCTTAGTCTACTCGTCTTTTGACTTACAAAGTTACATTGTTGGTCTATTCAAAGAAAAATAAATAATGTAAATAGTGTGGCAATTGCATCAGTGAGTACTTAAAATAATTACGAACACTGAAACCCTTTACTTCAATTTGGCTAATTGGTTAATACAAAATGAAGAAACTCCGTGATGAACAACACAGAGTTCACGAACAAACAAAATTGTCTTTGCCTTATCCACACACTTTTTCAGCAGTAGTTGTAGCACTTTGGCTCGGGTCGGGTTATCAAATCTGATAACTATTTAGCATGGTGTTTCGAAGAATATTTTCACATTTAAATGTCAGCATAAATAAATGTACGCGCAACCAATCAAAAAGATAATTAAACAAAGCAGAAAATTTGTTGAGACTTTTAATAGAATTTAGTTTACTTTTTTATTTCTTGCAACTGCGTTATAAGAGAACATTAAGAGCAATTAGCATTTGGCACTATGTTATAATGTTTATGAGGCAATAAAGAACATTTCTGCTGCGATCTTTCAACTACAATTTCCAATTTTACGATTAACTTGCATGCATATTCTAGATGACACAGCAATCAATACATATGATCATACATGCGCAACTTCTGAAATTACGCTGGCCGTGCGACTTAGTTTTCGATAAAAAATGCGACTTACCTATGAAAGAGCCAAGCAAAAACTTTAGGTAAACGGCAGGAGTAACTATGACCATATTTTTAAAGCTAAATGCCTCGCCAGCTAATTAGTGCTGCGTGCAGATTCCGCGTTTTTATAATAGCTAATCAGTATGTCATCTAGTGGCGGCATGAAGCAATTAGTAAATTGTCAGTACAGTACAGAGTCATGATTCATGAATGTCCAGAAGTAAGTGAAGTGAATACAGTGTGACCTATAGCTCAAGAACGATTTGCTAGACGATTTGGCATGGAAGATGAGAGCCCTGATTCAGATGGCTCATCAGATGCAGAATACGAATCCAGTAGAGATACAAGCTGTGAAAACCCACAGATTTTTAAACCACTGGATTCTAATTCCCGGAACTATTTTTGCATAGATTCTAAATTTGAAGTCATGCTCAAACAAAAACTTGTTAACAGTTAGGAAAAAGGCAAAGATGGGAGTAATGCATGTTAAACTAAGATTTGAGGCCTTTGCAAATTCTCTCCATTCCTCAATCTTCTCATCCTCTTTTTCTTTTCTCTCTCATCCCTTTTCCCTTCTCTCTTTCCTCTCCTCTCTCCTCTCTTTCCTCTCCTCTCCTATCTCTTTTGTCTCCTCTCTACATTCTTATCTCTCCTCTCGTCTCTCTCCATTCCACTCTACTCTCTCATCTTATCTTCCCTCTCGTCTCTCTCCACTCTACTCTCTCATCTTATCTCTCCTCTCTTTTCTACTCTCTCATCTCTCCTCTCTTCACTCTCCTCTCATCTCCTCTTTATCCTCTCTTCTCTCATCTACTCTCTCCTCTTTCCTCTTTCCTCTCTTCTGATCTCATCCATCATCTTTTCTTTCCTCTTTCCTCTAATCTCCTCTTCTCTCTCATCTCTTTTTCCTCCCTCAGCTTTTCTCTCCTCTTCTATCTTTTCTTCCATCGCATCGCTCGCCTCTCCTCTGTTTGCTTATCTCTAATCTTCTATTCCCTCTACTTTGAAGTAAGAAAATATGCACATATTTTTGCTGAAGATAAGAGGAGAGAAGAGGGCATTGAGGAGAAAGGGTAGAGAAAGGGGGAGAAGAGAGGAGACTAAAAATGAGAGGAGAGAGAAGAGGGAAAAGGGGGGGGGGAGAGAAGAGGGGAGGCAAGGTAGAGAAGAAGAGAGAGATGAGAGTTAAAGAGACACCAACCTTGCTAGTTAGGAAGTTTCAAAGAACCCGAGGGGCGAGGGCCAGATAGAGGGGCTTCGCGAGCTGGAGTTTGCCAACCCCTGCTCCAGAGTTTAAGAAATCAATGGGAAACTGTTGACGCGGGCTTCTGATTTCAAAGATCTTGTCTGTGGTTGAAGGCTTCTATTCTGTTTTTGCTCTCCTGCCACACTTGCACCTACTACCCCCTGATTGCCTCTGATTGTGACTTACTTCCCTCTTATTGCGACTTAGTTGCTTCTTTTTGCGACTTACCTAATCCTTTTTGCGACTTACTTAATCCTTTTTGCGACTTACTTAATCCTTTTGCAACTTAATCCTTTTTGCAACTTACCTAATCCTTTTTGCGACTTACATAATCCTTTTTGCGACTTACCTAATCCTTTTTGCGACTTACTTAATCCTTTTTGCAACTTACCTAATCCTTTTCCGACTTACCTAACCCTTTTGCGACTTACCTAATCCTTTTTGCGACTTACTTAATCCTTTTTGCGACTTACCTAATCCTTTTTGCGACTTACCTAATCCTTTTGCAACTTACCAAACCCTTTTGCGACTTAGCTGATCCTTTTTGCGACTTACCTAATCCTTTTTGCGACTTACCTAATCCTTTTTGCGACTTACCTAATCCTTTTGCGACTTAGCTGATCCTTTTGCGACTTAGCTGATCCTTTTGTGACTTACCTGATTCTTTTTGCGACTTACCTGATCCTTTTTGCGACTTACCTGATCCTTTTTGCGACTTACCTGATCCTTTTTGCGACTTACCTGATCCTTTTTGCGACTTAGTTTGCTTCTTTTGCGACTTACCTGATTCCTGTTGCAACTTACCTGATCCCTTTTGCGACTTAGTTTGCTTCTTTTGCGACTTACCTGATCCTTTTTGCGACTTACCTGATTATTTTTACAACTTAGTCTGCTTCTTTTGCGAATTGTTTTTCTTTTGCTTCACCATTTTCCCTGAACTGCTCTTTCTTTCGCTTTCCTCTTGCCTTTCTTGGTTCTTGTGTTTTTCTGTTTTTGGTTGACTCAATTTTGCGACTTACCCCTGGTCAGCCACGATTTACGGTGGCCGGATCGGCCAGGTCGGCCAGCAGTTGCGCATGTATGCATATGATAGGAGATATGCTATACTATAGCCCATAGCAATATTATCAAAGTTATAGAAATTAGAAAAACAAGTTTTACTTACAGTTTGCTGAATTTCCACCGTGCTGCTGACTTTCTCCTGTGCATGCTTCTCATCCTTGTTCAGCAGCGCTGTATGTAGCGCGTGATGTCCTCCTTGCATCTTACCTGTGAGCTGCTGTGCGTCATGGCGCATGGCGCGCGTAGCGCGCCATGCGCCATGACTATGAGGAAAAAGAAAAAGTGCGCCGGACGCTGTCCGCGAAAATACCACTTATTCCAATAGGGCTAATGCCCAATGTCAATGAAGCAATAATGCCAATATGATGGATAGATGGATTTAGCAACAATTTGTTCAAAATGTACCTATAGGAATTAATGTGGCATTAAGCTTTCCTCAAATGGTACTTGAGGAACAGCAATATCCTTAACTGGATAATGCGCTACAAAAACAGGATAGTTTAGGCCTAATAACAGACAATTTGGTAATAGAAAAGGTTTAATAATATGGTATGACCTATTTAGTAACAAGTTAAAAATGTTACTTTGTAATGGGTCCCTGACTCCCTAGACATTTTAGTGAAATGATGTTCCAATGATACTATAGCCTTTTTAGTGAAAACTTATGTTATGATGTTTTGGTGATAAATTTAAACAATTCAGTGACACATTTTAAAATAAGAAAGTTTATTTTGTCTATAAGAAGAAGAGTTATTATTCAAAACTTTTCATATTTTATTGTTTTTGCATTGATTTTGTCATTGACTTTGTTGTTATATTTATACATTTAAAAAAGGGTCATTTGTAGTTCTTTTTAGATTAAGGTCAATAGGCTGAAATGATATGTCAAGTTTGAAGTTGCTTATTTTAGGCCTTATATACAAGCTGTTGAAGCTGCATCATTTTGGGACCCAATCTAGCATACTTATATTCAGGGCAACATACTATAAAATGTTGTATATTTGCATGTGTCACCTAATCAATCTACTGTATTGATGCAAACAAAAGCTGTAGTAGGCCTAGTAGTTTGTTATTCTACTATTAGGAGTATTGCCAGCAGGGGGACAGAGGGGGGACATGTTCCCAAGCCAATAAAAGCTATAAGGGAAAGGGACTTATACTTTTTATTGGCTATAAGTCTACTTATAGCTAATAAAAGCTACCACCAAAATAACCACCAAGTGGTTATCGCTTGCCTCTTATTTAGGGCCATCTAATTCGGTTACCCATTTTTACAATCTTTTTGGCCTACTAGACTTTGAATAATTTACCATCTCTCTGAAAATATATTATTGCCTTGCCTGAAGATGCCGAGTGTGCGGCGAACATGTCGCGCGTAAATTGACTAATAAATAATAATTTCGTAATTTCGTATTATCAAAGATTTATTTTCCTGACTTTCCTCAAACGGTGTACCTTACCTGGACTCTAGGGCTAAGCAACGCTGCAACAGATAAGTTATAGGCCTAGTCATAGAGGCTCTTCATATTGCTTGTTCTGGTTCTAGAACCAAAACCAATTTGTAAAGTATAACTTTTTGTCTCCTAAACTAGAAGGATATTAAAATTGTAATTAATGAATTGTAATTATTGAATGGCAATAGCCAAGAAGAAAGTGAAAATTTGTGCAAAGTGAGGCTGTTAAAGCAGTCAAACATTCAACAAAGTTAAATAGTTATACTGCTTTTTTTCTTGGAAATCCGAACCGATTATGGTTCTGGAATATCGATTACCGTGTAACCCTTAAATTTACCCTTAGATAAACCCTTAGATTTACCCTTAAAAAGACTTTATTTTAATTCAAATATTTTAAAAAGTTAAAACTTTTCGAAGTATTATATAGATATAACAAAGTATCTAATTAGAACCCTTTTTAATTTTTTTATAAAATATATTTCATTTTTCAAAATTATACAGTTTTATTTTAACCGATAGATAGGGCTAACAAGAATTGTTTACTGTAAAAAAGCTGCACTACGCCACTATAGCCGCCGCCGCGCAGCTACACATAAGTATACTTAGGCCTTAGGGCTTAACCGCTTAAGCCTACTAGGTTTTGGCTTTAAAAAATGGTCAATAGGCTATACTAGGGCCTATTGTATTGCAGCTATTGACAATTTTCATTTGCCAACTAGACTGCACATAGTATTGTTAGATTTCAATGTATGTATGTAGCAATATTGTATTGCCAATGGTAGCACTAGCCCCCCCCCCCCCTAGTGCTAGTATTTATTTGTTAGAGCTCCCTCGGGGCTCGCGGCTTTGCCTTTAGTATTGTGCAATATTATTAGGCCTATATTTTTAAATTAATGAAATTTTATGTAGGGCCTATCCTTGTGTTTAATTTCTTTAGTTTTTACAAAACACTATTTTTTGGGAAGAATTCTACCTTAGTATAGAAATTCTAGGCATTTTGGCAACAGTTAATTTCAGCAACATGGAAAATGGTGACTTCGGCAACAAGGAGTGTTAAATTCAGCAAAAAGTTTCTCTTTCACTTTCACAAATCACTTTCTATGGCTATAGGCTATTTACTTAGTCTTTTTATTATATTCTTATTAACATAACCAATGTGTCTATATCCTACCGTAACTGCCTACACTACAGCCTATCCCACGTCTACATGCACATTTGCACATACCTTGCAAGTGGAACAAGTTCCTTGACAATGTTGAATATAGCTGCATAGTCACTTTGCCGCTTTCTAATCATTAGTGTGAAGAACACTGGCACCTGCTTTAACATGTTGTCTAGTCCAATAATGAATACATGAATTGAGAAGAGCTGAATAAACATGTGATGCACCACCTTGAAAGTGCTGTCTATGTACTAGGTAGTTGCGGGCCGGGCAGACAGAAGGTCCAGCTGGCTGTCCAGTGCAAACAAAATAATGTGGTTCTCCTTAGAACGAATGTCTGCTTTTAGGAATCCTGGTACAATAAAGTGTCACACAACTCAAAATCTGTACTCTGTAGTTTAGGTGGCCTATTGTGGCGTCGGTTGCAATTTGCACTTTGGGCCAACTTCTGGGGAACCGGAATTGATGGCGCGCTCTGTAGACAATGCAATTGATGGCAATAAGCCTAAATTAGACTCTCTCTGTACTGTTCTGTACTGTCTGTACTATAGCCTGTTGTCAAGACTATTACATCGCGGGTAGTACTATACATTATAGCCCATTGCCGATGTAACAAATTGCACATTCTTCTCACCTTGAATAATGACTTGGACACCAGGCACTCATCTCAAGCAATTTGAGCAGCTGTGTGGGCTCTGTGGAGTACACGCTGCTATAGAGGTGCATGGGCCGACTCCATGGAGTATTAAAAATACTAATAACTTATGTTTTCTGAAACTATGTATATCTTTTGAACCTTTAAGTTCAAATAGATACCAGAAAAAATGTCTAAAAGCCAGGGCCATAGGGAGGGGGGATAGGGGGGATGTATCCCCCCAAAGAGCCTGACCAAAACTTTTTTGTTGCCCTTTGTTGCTATACATGCTACCACGTGACTCTGTCATAGCACTTTTACCTTGGTGTATCCCTCCTGTAGGAAATTCCTGGCTACGCCCCTGCTAAAAGCCATGTATAATGATATACCTTTTCTTAAAATATCTTATTGATCAAGTTAAGTTGGTTAAGTTATTTTAAGAAGTATTTCAAGTCTGTTTGCAGTATATAGTTTAATAGTGATGTTTAAATGGCTTTTCTACATTAGTAGACATATGTAATCTAGGAAAGAAACTGCACATTCCCAGGGACTTGAGATTAAAATTAAATGTAACCACAGGTTATTTAAACAGGCACATTGTTGTGTAAAATAGAGTTTAGGAATAACTCAAAAGTATCCTGCTTTTACTCAGTTTAAGTTATAATAGAAAAAAATATATATATAACTGCTTGACTCAATAGACTGACATGGTTCTCAACAACTTTGGTTATTGAATATGAAATGTTATCAGGAAAATAGAAATACAGAATATTTCAATATTTTATTTTAGATTTTAGTGATAGTTTGTTTAAAATGGCACTTGTTTCATTACCATATTGGTATGGGCATCAGGGCATGTAACCGCAGTTTGGGCTATTGGTTTCTGTGGTAAGGATTTTCTAGTGGATTAACTGGTTTGAGCTTTGGTACATTCGCTGCCACCATGTTCCTGCTTTCCCTAATTCTAGCACTTGGATTTAAAGAAGTGAGTCAGGACACCAATGAAGTTTTTAGTTAACACAAGTTACTAGAAAATAAAAGAAATTGTTACTTGTACAAAAGTTGATCTTATATTAGTTCCTTATTTACCTTACATGCTGTGGGCAAGACTCCCAATAGTGGTTTTCAAGGCAAGACTCCTCTGTGCATTCTGATTCTATTCCTTTTTTCCTATTTCCCATCTTACCAAATTCTTAGAATTGTTCCAAGTTAGAAATGTCCCAGATGCTTTCCCAAGAGCCCAACTGCTCTTTACTTCTAAAGAAACCCCCAAATTAGCAATTTACCCTGCCCAAATTACTTCCCCGGGTTAAAACTACTGATAGTAGGGTAAAAGAGTATTTGTCCCGTGACTAATTCCTGTTCCTAAAATAAATCCCTATTACAATATCAAGTTATCATTATTGTCTGAACTTAATTTATTCCATTTTAAAAGTTTGTTTCTTTCACTTCATGACTGTCAAAATGGTCTACATTCTGTAATAAATATATTGAACTATTCCTAAAGCAACAAAAAGCAGAACATGGATAGACAGAACCAACAACAACAACAGCAGCAATTATCTCTGCCAGGTCTCACAATTCAAAAAGCCGACCCCCTCTCTGTATTTGAAATTGCCGAATACATTGGCCGTGGCACCTATGGCGTTGTCAGACGGGCCAGAATGAAAACCAGCGGTCGCATCTGCGCCGTGAAAATCATGAACGACGGTCAGGATATTGTAGAAGAACTGCGGGCCGAAGTTCGAGTCCTTACTCAGTTTGTTGATCATCCAAATCTGCCAAGATTCTATGGTTTGTACCTTGATCGAAGCAGCGCTCATCAGACTATTTGGCTGGCTATGGAGCTGTGTGAGGGCGGCAGTGTTGCCTCGCTTAGCAAGTATCATTCGGCAAACTCACTTGCAGTACCCGAGCCTGTAGTTGCCCACATTGCCGGCAGTGCACTCTCTGGCTTGGCTTTCCTTCACTCCAATCGCATCATTCATCGCGACGTGAAATGTGCCAATGTGTTGCTAACTAAAGATGGCCGGGTACTGCTTAGCGACTTCGGGGTTAGCGCTCATCTGAAGGAGGTCGGGGAGAAACGGAACACAGCGATTGGCAGTCCGTTCTGGATGTCGCCGGAGGTCATTGCGTGCGAGAATCAGCCGGATTATCGGTGCGTTTTGAAGGCTGCTTTGTATTGTTTTTGTTTTAGTTGCGAGGCTTTTTTATTAAGTTTGACCCAAGGTCAATAATACAAAACAGCCACAATAAGAGATTTTAGCGTCACAAGGGAGATTTTAGCGCCACAAGGGAGATTTTAGCGTCACGATGGAGATTTTAGCTCCTTAATAGAGATTTTAGCGCCACGAGGGAGATTTTAGCGCCACAAAAAAATTTTTGCGCCACGAGGGAGATTTTAGCTTTACAAAGGAGATTTTAGCGCCACGAGGGAGATTTTAGCGCCACGAGGGAGATTTTAGCGTCACGATGGAGATTTTAGCGTCACAAGGAAGAGTTTAGCGTCACGATGGAGATTTTAGCGTCACGATGAAGATTTTAGCGCCACGAGGGAGATTTTTGCGCCACGAGGGAGATTTTAGCTTTACAAAGGAGATTTTAGCGCCACGAGGGAGATTTTAGCGCCACGAGGGAGATTTTTGCGCCACGAGGGAGATTTTAGCGTCACAAAGGAGATTTTAGCGTCACAATGGAGATTTTAGCGTTACAAAGGAGATTTTAGCGTTACAAAGGAGATTTTAGCGTTACAAAGGAGATTTTAGCGTTACAAAGGAGATTTTAGCGTTACAAAGGAGATTTTAGCGTTACAAAGGAGATTTTAGCGACACAAGGAAGATTTTAGCGCCACAATGAAGATTTTAGCGCCACAAAGAAGATTCTAGCGCGACAATCAAAGGAGATTTTAGCGCTACAATCAAAGGAGATTTTAGCGCCACAATGAAGATTTTAGCGCTACAATCAAAGGAGATTTCGATAAGCGCTACAAGGGAGGATTCAAAATATTCCTTAGTTCCCAAATTGTAACTATAGCTAACCGGAACTTATTTAATTATTACTCAACAATCTATTATATTTATAAAGAATCAGAAATCCAAAAATAAAAATTCCCCCAATACCAGCTACGACAATCGCTGCGACGTGTGGAGTCTGGGCATCTCTGTGATCGAACTCTGCGAGGGCCAGCCTCCATTAGCCGAACTGCCGCCTATCAAGGCCCTGTTTCGAATCCCAAGTGACCCGCCACCGACATTGCGTCGTCCAGAACGATACACGGCACTGCTGCGCGATTTTATCGCCAAATGCCTGGTGAAAGACTACGAGATCAGGCCAGCTGCTTCTGAGCTCCGGTCTCACCTGTTCCTGGCTAGCCAAGGTGGCGCGTCCACCACCGGCCAGGACCCTGTGGCGATGATTCGCAAACTGATTGCCGATAAGACAGCCTGGGAGGCTGGCGGCAGCGGCCAGTCCCCGGCTGGAGTTGTGGCGGCGTCGGCTGCGGCTGGGCCTGTGGGCGCCGGCAAAGGTTAGTGGTGTAGTGTACGAGTATTGCGCCTGGGTAAACGGCGGGAGTAGCTATGTATTTAGCGACATATATAAATAGGTCGTCATCTTTTAAGACATCATTTATATCTTATCTAAGCGACCCTGCAACCTACTACCTTCTACCCGTGTGTCTAAATAGCTAAATCTAGCTCGTATAAGTAATAACCTAGCTAATCACTCACAACTCACCTACCTACAGTGCATGCCTAACTACCCACATTCCCACCTACTCATCTACCTACCCACCTACCCATCTACCTACCCACCTACCCATCTACCTACCCACCTACCCATTTACCTACCCACCTACCCATCTACCTACCCACCTACCCATCTACCTACTCATCTACATAACCACCTACCCATCTACCTACCCACCTACCCATCTACCTACCCACCTACCCATTTACCTACCCGCCTACCTATCTATCTACCCGCCTACCCGCTCTAGGCGCAGGTGGCGGAGGCCGCAAGAGTCGCCGCCTGCTGGCGCAGACCCGCTGGGACGACCTGGCCCAACTGTCGCACCTGACAGAGGACGGCATCCTGCAGCAGTTGTCCGAGCGCTACTCATCCGACATGGTGTACACCTACTTGGGCGACATTCTGCTAGCCATCAATCCGTTCAAGCAGCTGCCAATCTACTCCGACGCGGTTGCCGAGCGCTATCGCGACGCTGCCAAGGCAGACAATCCGCCGCACGTGTTCGCCGTAGCTGACGAATGCCTTCAACGGCTGCGACAGTGCGCTGGAGCTCGCGGCCAATGCGTGGTGATCTCGGGCGAGTCTGGCGCGGGGAAGACCTGTACAGCTGATCTGCTGCTCAGGCAGGTGGTCAGATTGAGCAGCACAGAGCAGCCGGCTCTGATGGAGCGGCTGTTGCAGGTGAGGGGGTCTGGCTTTATTATCGATTTTTTGCCGAATAAATACCTACTTATTGCGTACATATTGCCTTTCTGCCTGTCTTACCAATCCCGCAGATAGATTGGCAGATATAGGGTAGAATAGCCATAGACATCTGTGCCTGCCTAGTGCCTCCTCCGTCCCTCCCTACCTGCCTAACTACCTTTCCACCTACCTACCTACCTAACTACCTGCCTACCTGCCTACCTACCTACCAGTCTATCTACCTACCTACATAACTACTAGTCTACCTACCTACCTACTATAGCTACCTATCAACCTATCTACCTAGCTACCTGCCTACCTAAAAGTCTACCTACCTACATATCTACTTACCTGCCTACCTAAAAGTCTACCTACCTACATATCTACCTACCTGCCTACCTAAAAGTCTACCTACCTACTTATCTACCTTCCTACCAGTCTACCTACCTACATATCTACCTACCTGCCTACCTAAAAGTCTACCTACCTACATATCTACCTACCTGCCTACCTAAAAGTCTACCTACCTACCTACTTTTTGACCTTCCTACCTACCTAGGTAGGAAGTCTACCTACCTACCCACCAATACAACCTATCCTATGGCAGCTATAAAAATCGTCCACTTCATGCATCACGCTACTGGTATAAGTAGAGTAATTTGCGCATCCACAGCGTTCTACATTTGAAAAAATACAAACAACTCGCAGGTAAACCCACTATTAGAAGCGTTCGGCAACGCTTCCACTGTGCTAAATGAGAACAGCAGTCGATTCGGAAAATATCTGGAGCTGCTTGTCTCGCCTACCGGATGCATTCGTGGCGCCAGGCTGGCCCATTTCCTGCTGGAGAAGGCCCGGGTGGTCTATCAGAGCAAGGGGGAGAGGAATTTCCACATTTTCTATCACTTGGCTCACGGCGACTCGCACGAGCACGCAACCCTGCTGGCCAGGCAGACCGATTTCAGGTATCTGCACGCCACCTTTGCTCCGGACTCAGGCAGGGCTGCCGTGCACAGGTGAGCTGGGGTGTGCGCTGGTCTGTGTGACTGACAATCAGACACTGAGGCAGGCAGATGGACAGATAGACAGAAAGACACTAAGACAGACTAAGAGACAGACAAAACAGACAGACAGACTAAGAGACAGACAGACAGACAGACAGACAGACAGACAGACAGACAGACAGACAGACAGACAGACAGACAGACAGACAGACAGACAGCTACAGTCAACTCCACTGAAAACCCATCTCCCCACTGCAGAGCTCACCTCTCAGCCGTGCGTCGCGGCTTCCTAGACCTGGGCTTCGCCGAAACCGAAGTGTCCTCCGTGTTCCGCCTTCTGTCCGGCATTCTGTTTCTAGGAAATCTCCGCTTCAACGATCACGTCCAGCGCTCCAACGCCGACATCGCCACGGACTCGTCCAAAGTGGCCAACCCGGAGGCGGCCAGCGCGGCAGCGGATCTCCTTGGCGTGTCCTCAGCTGACCTCGCCGACGCCCTCACGAAGACGTCGCTGGTGGCCAGAGGCGAGTCGATTCAAAAGTTCCACAGCCCGGCAGATGCGAGGGCCAGCAGGGATGCCATGGCTAAGGCTGTTTATGACAAGCTATTCTCCTGGATTGTACAGCGAACCAACGACTTGCTGGCTCCCGCTGCTTCAGCGTCTGGCTCGACAGCCTCCGCCGTGTCCTCCATCGGCATCCTGGACATATTCGGCTTCGAGAATTTGAGTTTCAACAGTTTTGAACAGCTGTGCATTAATACCGCTAATGAGCAGTTGCATTATTTTTTTATACAACACGTGTTTAACTGGGAACGGCATGAACTGGAGCAGGAGGGGATCAATGTTAATGTACAGGTGAGCGAGTCCATGCTTTGATGATGTACTTGTAATGTGAAACTTTATGAGAAACTTTATTGATATGTAACCTCAGCCTAGATCTCTCATTGCAACCTAGATCTCTATTCTCACCCTAGATCCCCAATCTCACCCTAAATCTCTAATCTCACCCTAGATCCCCAATCTCACCCTAAATCTCTAATCTCACCCTAGATCCCCACTCTCACCATAGATCTCTAATCTCACCCTAGATCCCCACTCTTACCTTAGATCTCTTATCTTACCATATAGATCTCTAACCTCACCCTGATCCTCAATCTCACCATAGATCTTTCATCTCACCCTAGATCTCTGATCTTACCCTAGATGTCTAATCTCACCTTAAATGTGAATTTCTACTCTCTCTAGAATCTAATCTTTTACTAGATTACAAGATCTCATCCCTACACGCAGCACTTTTAGAGACAGATCTCTCACCCTATCAATAAAAAACCCATCTGACCCACAATTCGCAGGTGTACGACAACAAGCCAGTCCTGGACCTGCTGCTTGGCCGGCCCTACGGCCTACTGGCTCTGCTAGATGAAGAATGCAGCTTCCCAAAGGCTTCGGACCTCAGCCTGACAGAGAAACTGCACAAGCATGCGGCCGAGAAATACCCCAGGCTGTATCAGCAGCCTAAGAGCGCTACAGACTTGGCCTTCACCGTGCGCCACTATGCCGGTCACGTGACCTATTCTACTCAAAGCTTCCTAAGCAAGAACAAAGACCGATTGCCAGTTGAAATTGCCGCCCTATTGCGCGGCTCCAATCTGGCTTTGTTGAGGTCTTTGTTTGCTCAAAATGTCGGACCTGGCGGCGTCAGCGGTGGCGGCAACTCATCGGCTGCGGTGTCCCTGGGAAGACCAGGCAGCTCAGGCTCGACTCTGGTGACTCCGTTGAGCAGTGCCGGGCTGCACAAACTGAGCAGCGGCGGCAGCAGTGTTGCCGGGTCGCGAATCACCGGCCAAACTCTGGCCGCTTATTTTCGAGCTTCGCTGCACGACTTGTTGAATCGGCTGCTGTCTGCGGAGCCCCACTTCGTGCGTTGCCTCAGGCCGAATCGGGAAGGTCGGCCGGATCGCATCGAGCCTGATAAGGTCTGGATTGGCTGCTCTTCTACGGCTCTTTGAGTAGATTGTATAAAGGAATAAATTCCTCCTGCTACCGCCCTTAGGCACACCTAAGAATCGCTTTAAACCTCCACTAAGAATTGCTCTAAACCTACCCTCAGAATCCCACTAAGCCTCCTAACAGTCGCCAAAAACTCTTCTAAGAATCGCCCTAAACCTCCCCTAAGAATCGCTCTAAACCTCCCCTAAGAATCGCTCTTAACCTCCCATAAGAATCGCTCTAAACCTCCCTAAGAATCGCTCTAAACCTTCCCTAAGAATCGCTCTAAACCTCCCTAAGAATCGCTCTAAACCTCCCCTAAGAATCGCTCTAAACCTTCCCTAAGAATCGCTCTAAACCTCCCCTAAGAAGCGCTCTTAACCTTCCCTAAGACTCGCTCTTAACCTCCCCTAATAATCGCTCTAAACCTTCCCTAAGAATCGCTCTAAACCTCCCCTAAGAATCGCTCTAAACCTCCCTAAGAATCGCTCTAAACCTCCCTAAGAATCGCTCTAACCTTCCCTAAGAATCGCTCTAAACCTCCGCTAAGAAGCGCTCTTAACCTTCCCTAAGAATCGCTCTAAACTTCCCCTAAGAATCGCTCTAAACCTTCCCTAAGAATCGCTCTAAACCTTCCCTAAGAATCGCTCTAAACCTCCCCTAAGAATCGCTCTAAACCTCCCCTAAGAATCGCTCTAAACCTCCCCTAAGAATCGCTCTAAACCTCCCCTAAGAATCGCTCTAAACCTTCCCTAAGAATCGCTCTAAACCTCCCCTAAGAATCGCTCTAAACCTTCCCTAAGAATCGCTCTAAACCTCCCCTAAGAAGCGCTCTAAACCTCCCCTAAGAATCGCTCTAAACCTTCCCTAAGAATCGCTCTAAACCTTCCCTAAGAATCGCTCTAAACCTCCCTAAGAATCGCTCTAAACCTTCCCTAAGAACGCTCTAAACCTCCCCTAAGAATCGCTCTAAACCTCCCCTAAGAATCGCTCTAAACCTCCCCTAAGAATCGCTCTAAACCTCCCCTAAGAATCGCTCTAAACCTTCCCTAAGAATCGCTCTAAAGCACACCTAAGAATCGCCCTAAACCTACCTCTGAGAATCGCCCTAAACCTACCCTAAGAATCGCTCTAAACCTCCCTCGCCCAGGTTCTGGAGCAGCTCCGCTACACGGGCGTACTCGAAACCGTTGAGATCCGTCGCCAAGGCTACTCGCATCGGCTGAGCTTCCGCGAATTCCTAGCCGAATACGGGCCTCTGGTGCTGGGTTTCTCCCCAGTGAGTCGGGGCGCCTCCGCCGGCCAAGCGGCTATGGACCTGTGCCGAACTGTGCTCAAGAAGCTCGGTCTCACCGGCTGGCTAGTTGGTCGGCACAAGGTGTTCCTCAAATATTATCATGTTGAGCTGTTAATTCGGCGGAGGGCGCATCTGCTGGCTGCTGTGACCCGCTGTCAGGCTGCCGCGCGCAGGTGGCTGGCAATGCGACGCCTGAGACAAATGCGCTGGTCTCTGATGGCTGCTAGGCGGGTGGTTAAGGTGAGATGTGCCTCCTTGTTGATGCTTTGAGTCAGTCCTAATGGGTCAGGTGGGTCCAGTTCTAATGGGTCATGGTGGGTCCAGTTTCAATGGATCAGGGTGGGTCAAGTTCTAATGGGTCAGGGTGGGTCCAGTTTTGATGGGTCAGTAGATTTCATCACGGTCTGTGAAGTTTAAGTAATCTGCCACGGTTAGTTTAGCTGTATTTAATAATTTGAGTCATTTGCTTTGTCAAATTATCGCCCTTAGTGTAGGCGGAGTGCAGAGCTCAAAGAATATCTGGCTATATTTTAAAAAGCCTCTAAAAATGTCTCCAAAATGAATAGCCTATGAAAAAGCGGCAAGTGTACGCAGCATTTTGCTTCTAAAAGCTGAATTTGCTCTTCTCTTCTCTTAGATAGGTGTGTTTTTCTGTCTATTCAAAAGCCTTGAGAGCAGGCGTGGATAGGGCAACTTCTCCGCAGCCCTAGTCTGCCTGTCTGCAATGCAGCTTCTCTTTTTGCTCTTTAGAGTAAAAAATACACATTCTCAGGCTCTATTGTGTGCACTCATACACCAAACTTAACTAGCCTATAAAAGTCTTGAGCTGCTATTTCAGTCTCCGTGGTTTAGTTATAGATTTAGGTTCAACGCCCAGCTAAGAACTAGGCTCGACTTGTTGTTTTTTTGCGAGAAAGTTTTTTTTCTTGATTTCTCTTTCATTTAAAATTTACCTTAAAATATCAAATAACGTTGTGTATTTTTAAAACTAATTATTGAACTTCACTCGATAGCAGCTGTGTAAGTTTTGGTTTTTATAATGTTCATTTTGTTTTAGTTTCAGTTTTTTAGTTTCTACATCTAATAGATTCCCCGTCTGATTTTCGGTTCCTACGGGTGAGATTCTCAGTCTGATTTTGGGTTTCTAAGGGTGAGATTCTCAGTCTGATTTTGGTTTTCTAGGGTGAGATTCTCAGTCTGATTTTGGTTTTCTAAGGTGAGATTCTCGTCTAGTTTTGAATCTCTAAGGGTGAGATTCTCAGTCTGATTTTGGTTCTCAAGGGTAAGATTCTCAGTCTGATTTTGAATTCTAAGGGTAAGATTCTCAGTCAGATTTGGGTTTCTAGAGGTAAGATTCTCGTCTAATTTTGGGGTTTCTAGAGGTAAGATTCTCGTCTGATTTTGGTTTCTAGAGGTAGATTCTCAGTCTGATTTTGGGTTTCTAGAGGTAAGATTCTCAGTCTGATTTTGGGTTTCTAGAGGTAAGATTCTCGTCTGATTTTGATTTTCTAAGGGTGAGATTCTCAGTCTGATTTTGGTTCTAGAGGTAGATTCTCAGTCTGATTTTGGGTTTCTAGAGGTAAGATTCTCAGTCTGATTTTGGGGTTTCTAGAGGTAAGATTCTCAGTCTGATTTTGGGGTTTCTAGAGGTAAGATTCTCAGTCTGATTTTGATTTTCTAAGGGTGAGATTCTCAGTCTGATTTTGGGGTTTCTAGAGGTAAGATTCTCAGTCTGATTTTGATTTCTAAGGGTAGATTCTCAGTCTGATTTTGTTTCTAGAGGTAAGATTCTCAGTCTGATTTTGGGTTTCTAGAGGTAGATTCTCAGTCTGATTTTGATTTTCTAAGGGTGAGATTCTCAGTCTGATTTTGGTTTTCTAAGGGTGAGATTCTCATTCTCAGTCTAATTTTAATTTTTTGAAGAATGAGATTCTCAGTTTGACTTTAGGTTTCTAAGGGTGAGATTCCTGATCTGATTTCCCTGACTTTTTTGTTTATGGATACGAGTATTGATTTCATAATGAGTTTCCAAATCTAAACTACATTCCATGTGTAAGATTCCAGATGTGGGATAAACTAACTCCCGCTTTACCCTCCTCTACACCCTCCCCCGCAGGTGTGGCGCGCCAAGGTAGAACTGCGCAGACGTCGCCGACTTGTGATTGGCTTGCAGAGCCTGGCCAGAGGGCACCTGGCACGTCAGCGGTACAGGAAGATAAAACGCGACCGGCTGTTTCGCCAACAGCAACAACAACAGCAGCCTCAGCCTCAACAGTCGATGATGATGAAGCATCATCAGAATCAGCCATATTCCCAACAGCCACAGACTCATCATCAGTCGCCTCGATATCCTCACAGCGGCGGCGTGGCTAGCAACGGAGTTGGCGTGCCTAGCAACAGCCTGCTAACAGGTCCATTGCGTCTGATCTCGCCCGAATTCAGCCTACTATGCTCAGATTGGGGCGCATCAGTTTGAGACTGGCCCGCCACCTTCGAGCATGGTTGAACGGGCTCAGGCTATGGCCGCGGCGTCTGTAACTGCTCCTCCGGTTGTTAGTAGCAACAGACAGCCTCCTGTTCAGCAGCAGCATCAGCGGCAGCCTTCGGGCAGAACAACGGCAGTCGGAGCTCCATCTAGCTGCGTTGTTCCGGTGAACAACCCGCAACATCTGGCCTATTACGATAGAGTCTCGGAGCAGGCTAAACAGAAGTGAGTGCTTTGGTTGTGTTAACAGATTTTTTTGTAGAAAGAATTAACGATCCGCCTTTGAGTTGCTAGACTAATGTATTGCCCTATAGCCAGCTAACAAGCCTAAGATATCAGCAACCACATTTGGGAGCCTTGGTATCTCATGGCATCTCAGCAATTCCCCCTGTGAGCCTTGGCATCACAGCGATTCCCCCTGTGAGTCTTGGCATCCCAGCGATTCCCCCTGTGAGTCTTGGCATCCCAGCGATTCCCCCTGTGAGTCTTGGCATCCCAGCGAATTCCCCCTGTGAGTCTTGGCATCCCAGCGATTCCCCCTGTGAGTCTTGGCATCCAGCGATTCCCCTGTGAGTCTTGGCATCCCAGCGATTCCCCCTGTGAGTCTTGGCATCCCAGCGATTCCCCTGTGAGTCTTGGCATCCCAGATTCCCCCTGTGAGTCTTGGCATCCCAGAATTCCCCATGTGAGTCTTGGCATCCCAGCAATTCCCCCTGTGTGTCTTAGCGTCTTAGCAATTCCATATTTTCAGTGAATCTTGATAAAATATTTCCTTTACATAGACCTAAACTTTCATTTTTATTACCTAACTGATCACGTTTTCTTAAAAATAGTGTGTGAACGTTTACAATGATAATTATTATCACTCACTATGCTCACCTAATTTATTCACTATTGCTGTGAATACTTATCAATTATAATATTTGAATTCAAGCGAGATCAGGGCGGAAATCAACGAATTCTGCTGGCCTCCGAGGCTGGACGAATCATTTACGATAAGTCAGTGCCTGCCGCTTGCTACTGTCTGTCAGTAGCTGTGCACGCTTGTATTGTATGTTGTAAATCTTCAATTAACCAAACACCCTGTTGTATTGTCGAAAATGGATAATTCACGACTAACATTGTATTAAAATCAATCATTCATTTTGTTGAGCGCTTTTGCAATAAAATTCACAAAACGTATTGGCCGATTCCTGAGGACAGAGTGTGTACTTACATACAGTCCAGAGATACATGGACAGACAGACAGACAGACACTAAGACAGACAGACAGACAGACAGACAGACAGAGAGATAGACAGACAGATAGATAGATAGATGGATAGATAGATAGGTAGATAGATAGATAGATAGATAGATAGATAGATACATAGATAGATAGATAGATAGATAGATAGATAGATAGATAGATAGATAGATAGATAGATAGATAGATAGATAGATAGATAGATAGATAGATTAGATAGATGATAGATAGATAGATAGATACA
>NIVC01003260.1:0-37500 GCA_002269645.1 Macrostomum lignano
TGCCGAGTGACTGCGAAGCCCGACTCAGCTTCTGGCAGAAGTCGGCGGCCGCCTGCTCGTCTCGCGATTGAGCAATTCCTTTATGCCGCTCCAATCCCTACGCTCATGAGAGTAGATCATGCCCCACTACGAGGCTTGTTAACAGGCAAGATCCTACAGATCAATAACCAGATACTCAGATGGCTACTCCGATTGCAACAGTTCCAAATTCAGTTTTCGAAAACCCTAGACAGAATCCGCCGAAGTTACTTCTGGATCGCCATGATCTCAGACATTCGGGATTCTGTAACGACTGCATTAATTGTGGTAGAAATAAGTCAGGAAAAATTCACAAAGAACTGATTCAATTCTTTGTTCACTGATTCAAATCCCAATGAAACCAATGGACTAGTTGTCAGAGGACATAGTAGGGCCCATGGTCCCAACAAATATTCGGAACGAGACAGTGGCACACATACTTACGATCCTATTCTGTTTTTCGAAATTCGCATTCGCGATTCCGATCCCAGATCTTACAGCAGACACGACAGCAGAGACACTGTTCTCAGTCTTTTGTACCTTTGGGATCCCAGCTGCAATGTCAACAGTGGCAAGAACTTTACTGTCACACTTCTGTCCGAAGCCCTGGAGATCCTAGGGATAAAACACATTCTCACGTCACCCTACAACCCAAGAGCTAATCACGTGGAACGTCTACATTCGACTCTCCAAAATATGCTCCGACATATTGCTCCAACACCACCGAAAATCAAAACCAATGCATAAGTACCTCCAAGCCACAACGTTGGCTTATAACACAGCGAAACTCACCATTCGAGCTAGTCTTTGCCAGAAAACCACTAAATAATGTCCATGCAGCTTACAACCCAATTGAACCTGGTCAAGTACATGAATGAAACCTCGTTTGCAGCCCGAATGCAAGAGTGCATAATGCTGACACGAGAAATTGTCAGACACCGCCTACAGGTAGCCCAGAAGAAAAACACTGAAAGAGCCAATAAAAACCGCAAGCCGACTACTCTAGAAGTAGGCAGCAGGATTATGCTGCAAGTAACCTATGAAACAGGGCAAACATCATGTTGAAATCGTAATAGCACCTAATACACCGTTCATATTAGCAGCAAGTACCCTCGGATGAACAGATGTACTTGACGGACTTAGACACGGTAGAAATGATTACACAATTGACGAGCACGGCGACATCCCCATCCTGGTCAAGCCGCTGTTCCACGAAACAACAATCGCACTGTGAGAGGAAGAGAGAGACCAGAAGACAAACCCAGCAACACTATGGAAAGCAGGCGGCAGACACTGCAGTTACGGTGGAGCACCCGGAGAGTGGACATGCCGCCGTCAAGGTCATTGACACCCGCTGGAGAGCAACCTGGAGAAGTTGAACAGCAAGTTAGATACGCCACGTCATTCAGAGCAAGCCGACAAGCTTGATACAGTGAGATGCAACTATTTGATATTCACATGGACATGCTCGAAATCCCCAAACCATAAAATAGTGTCCACTTAACAACGAAGCGCAATCTGGCTTCTCTCTGATTGCAACATCCTGCGCCACTATTCAACAATTGTTTTGTGAAGTGCACACTGCTTGCCTATCTGAGTGTAACAGTGTACCAGAGACATCAGGGAATTGCTGCTGAAGGAATCTGACTGCAACACTATCAGTCCTGAGACGATGGCTGACCGCACTACAGCGCTGGAGAGCATCAATGGCAACAGGGGAGCGACGGCCAGCGTAGCGGCGACCACGGCCAGCAATCCGATGGCAGACCAGCTGGGCCGGATACAGGGGCAGCTGACGGAGCTGGCCGCCACTGTCGCCGCCATCGGTATGCGCGGCGGACAGCAGGGCGGAGGAAGAGGCGGCAGTCGAGGCAGGGGCAGCGCTCGAGGAAGAGGTGGCCGCGGCAGTGCTTCAACTGCTCAATTCCTGGCCACTTTGCCGCCCAATGCCCAAGCCGACAGTCCGCTTCAGCGCCCTAGATCACCTGCTACCGCTGCTCGGGCAAAGGGCACCGCGCCGAGACCTTTCCAACTCCGGCTTCGGAAAACTGCTGAGGACTGGTGACCGTGGGCCATCACCAGCCCTGCTCAGCAAGGCCCGACCTGCCTCTATCTTCCTCCCCGGCAGCATCGCCAGCCAGTCGTGTCGGTGGCTGTTCGACACCGGAGCGCAGGTGACGCTCGTGTCTGCTGCAAAGCTACGAGCCCTCGGCATCAACGCACAGCTTCAGCCGCCCCTCAGCGCTCCAGTCGGCATCGACGGCCGACATCTAGAGTCTCCAGCGTGCGCGACTCTGACAGTGCAGCTGCAAGGACTCCCATCGATCGTTCACCAAGTGACAGTAGTTGGAGGCATTCAACCTGAGTGCGTTCTCGGCATGGATGCGATCGGCAGGATGGGGTCCGCCTTTAGCGTGGACCTGGGTGCTTCTTCTGTCTAGCTGGGGCCGGCTAAGATACCGATTCTACAGAACGACGGCTCCCAGCAGGCTTGCCGAGTGGTTCCGAATGCCGTGATAGCGAGGGTGGCCCGCACTGTCGAGGTGCCAGCACGCAGCCGCAATATGTTCCTGTGAAAGTGGACTCCTCCTCTGAGCAAGGGCTTTTCGAGCCGAACTCTGACTTCGCTGACAAGACGGGGCTGCTGTCGAACAGGGTGCTTGCGGTGTCCAGCACTGAAGGTGGCCTGCCCGTGGGCGTCTGCAACCTGGGTGCCGACCCAGTGATGCTGTACGAGAATCAGGCGATTGGCAGTTTCGATGCGGCGGAACTCGCGGAGCGCGGCAGCAGCAACAGCGAGGATGCTGACTTCAACATCAACCCGGCGCTCAGCGATCCTGACAGAGAGAGAGAGAGAGAGAGAGAGTAGAGCGGCTGCTTCGCCAGCACGAGAAATCGTTCGCCAGCCACGAGTTCGACCTCGGCACGACACCTCTGCTGCAGCATGAGATCAACCGGGAGCCCGGCAGCCGTCCTATCAAGCAGCGGCAGCGGACGGTCCCCTCAGCTTCCGGCAGCAGGTGGACGACAAGATCAGCGAGATGTTGCGTCACGGCATCATCGAGCCGTCGTGCAGCCCGTGGGCGAGCAACCTCCTTGTTGTTCGTAAGAAAAACGACATCCGCATTTGTACTGACTGGAGAGCTCTCAACACGTGCACTATCAAGGACGCATACCCGCTGCCTCCGCTGTCCGTCGCCCTGGACGCGCTGACGGGGAGTAGCTGGTTCAGCACTCTATATCTTCGACAGGGCTTTCTTCAGGTGGAGATCAGGGAGCAGGACCGCGAGAAGACTGCCTTCTACAGCACCCAGGGCCTGATGCAGTACAAGAAGCTGGGGTTCGGATTGTGCAACGCACCTGCAACCTTCCAGCGTCTCATGGACTTGACCATGTGCGGCATGAACTGGACGGAGGTGCTCACCTACATGGACGACCTGATCCTGTTCAGCTCGACGTTCGACAGCCACGTCCAGACGCTCGAGAAAGTCCTGGAGAGGCTCCAGTCAGCCGGTCTCAAGCTCAACAAGCGCAAGAGCTGCTTCTGCTACCAGGAGGTCGAGTATCTGGGTCACGTGATTTCAGCAGAAGGCATCCGTCCGACTCAGGAAAAGATCAGCGCAATAAAGGCCATCTCGACACCAACCTGCGCAGAGGACGTCCGCCGGCTGGTCGGCATGCTGGGGTTCCCCACCGGTGCTGCGGCTGCCTGATTTCTCCAAAGAGTTCCAGCTGACCTGCAACAGCAGCGTCGTGGCCATCGCCGGTGTCCTCAGTCAGCTCCACGAAGGTGTCGAGTGCCCGGTCGTCTACGCCTCGAGAGTGCTTAACAAGGCCGAGTGCAACTATTCAACGACTCACAGGGAGCTGCTGGCGATCGTGTGGGCGATGAAGCACTTTCGCAACTACCTGGCCTCGGCTGCCATTCGGAAGCTCCTGACAGGTCAGACACCGCAGCAAAGCAGGCCAGCGGTCGAGGCAGCAGCAATCGTGGCGGCTGAACGGCTGGAGATCGACGACGGCGGCATCATCAGGCGCGGCGGCGAGCCAGTCATTCCGTTGCAGCTCCGTCAGGAGCTTCTAAGGCTGGCGCACGATGACCCACCGAGCGGACACCTCGGGCCCGAGCGAACTCTGGCAAGGATCGACGGCAAGGGCTGGTGGCCGAGCATCAAGGAGGACTTGCAGCACTGGGTGAACAGCTGCGAGAACTGCCAGCATCGCAAGGTGCCTCATCAGCATCAGCGGGCGCCGCTGCAGAGCAATTCGGTGCCGTCACTGCCCTGGGAGATCGTGCGGGTGGACATCAAGGGGCCCCTGCCAGCCACCGATACCAGCCTCGGCGGTCTGGGAGGGACCGAAGGCCGCCTGATTTTTATGTGGCCCAGTTTTAAGTCCATGTACGTGTCTTTATTAATTTGCTAATATTCAATTTTGTGTGAGTTACATTGCGGTTTCGTTTGAATTAAAATATTTCGCTACTCGATTTTTTTTCACTACTTGAATTTTTGATAATTGAATTTTACTACTCGGATTTCGCTACTCAAATTTTAGTCCCTTATCCGGTTCGATTTTGGAAGGGAGTGATGTGAAGTGTACACTGCTTGCCTATCTGAGTGTAATCGTGTATGTTTAGTAATTCATTGCATGTACATATTATCGGTTGTATGAGGTGGGGTTGTTGCAATCTGGCACGACCCCCAAATATACGAGTAAATAGTCAACCTTGCGCGTCTTAGCAGTTTTCAAGACCGTTTCGTTCTAGCACATACCTGCCTTACAGTTTGTTCACTACGGCGCACATGGCACCTTCACTTGCATCATAATTCAAATCTCCATCGAAACCTAGCATTCTTCCTGATTCATCCTTGGGGTCCGAAGCCAGAAGAGCTATGTACCACGCTTCTTAAATATCTACTCAATGCTTCAGCCTATCATAGCATTCATATTAGCAGCAACAAGGAGGTTGTGAAACATAAAGTCCGATCCGATTCGCCGGCACTGTTGCAGTGGCCGCAGCTAAAGATGGCGCTGGAAGCCGCACTCTCGCGAGATCCTACTTCTCAGTAGAGACTTAGGAACTCGTGACGAGGGTGGCAACACAGGGCTCGGACCTACTGAGCGATGCGCCAGGCAGTTCCATCCCGTGGGGAACCCATTGCAGTGCAAAGCAGATTTACAAGAAATTACCGAGGTGAGCGGTACGCCAGCTGAGGAATAAGATTGTGAACTTCGCTGCAATAAACCTCCGCACAGCTTAAGCAAACAAAATACTGCAGTTTCAAATAATTCTTTGGGAACTAAACTTCTTGGGAAAGCAAAGCAAAAAACTAAATTTTTAACCTCCTTATATTCGCGATCGTGAACGATCACTACTACTTTTAAGTAGCCCATAATGGTCACTTTGATTATATCCCAAATGATGAACAGTTGGCAAGTAGTATAGTACTAGTAGTAAGTATACAAGCTTAGAAATTTCTGGAAACATAATAGTGGCACGACACTTCGTTTCTTGGAAAGTTTTAAGGAGCAGCAGGTTTTTTCAGAAAAAATACACTACGGAGATACCGTGGCGCACAATTAATTAAGACCACCTAGTAAAATTATTTTATCTTTGCCATACTGGCCGGTCTTTAAGCTAAATTCAAGTACTAAATTGGAAGTAAAGCTTGTAGAAATATTAATTTTTGTTGTTTGTATAGTATTTTTGTTCAATTTCCAGCAGGTTTAAGTTCAAAATGCTGATCTTTGAATGGGAAGTACAGTTTTAGGTTGAACATTGAAATAAGACCATAGATAAATACTAGGGAAATAAGTAAAGCAAATGTCACTGATACCAAACTATCTACTCTAATGCTTTGTAGCATGTCTTTTTGACTTAATCACAACATTGCACCGCCTAGGCATGCTGTCCACCAGCTTCTGGGACACTTCTGCCGCGATGGAAGCCCACGAGTCCTTAATGACACGGTACAGCTGACCAAGGGAAGATGGCTGCTGCTGCCTCTGGATGTCCCACTCGACCCAGTTCCACAGATTCTCAATCGGATTGAGGTCTGGTGACTGCGCTGGCCAGTCTATGGTGTGGATGTTGTTATCAGCAAGCCATACCTTCAAAATCTTTGAGGTGTGCTTGGGATCGTTGTCCTGCTGAAACTGTCATCT
This sequence comes from Macrostomum lignano, assembly GCA_002269645.1. NCBI lineage: Eukaryota > Metazoa > Platyhelminthes > Macrostomidae > Macrostomum > Macrostomum lignano. The sequence goes on from NIVC01003260.1 coordinate 6,184, forward strand.
GCTGCCTCTGGTAGGTGGCTGCTGAGGATGTCACGGTACTTCTAACTGTCCATGACGCTCTCAATGCCAGTTTTTGGCCCAGGTCCAGCTCTAGAGAACGCAGCCCACACCATGACATTGCCACCTCCATGCTTCATGGTACCAACAGTGCACCTGGGATCGAATTCCTCACTAGCTCGGCGGCGCACACCGGCAGCCATCAGAAACAGTGCGGGAAAATTTGCTCTCGTCACTCCAGATGGTCTTGGCCCAGTCCTGGGGTGTCCAGCTTGCATGCTGCTTCGGCCAGTTCAAGCGCCGCTTCCCGGTTTTTGTCGGAGATAAATGGCTTCTTCCTAGCAATGCGGCCATGCAGTCCGGCAGCTACCAAACGGTGGCGGACAGTCATTGGGTGCAGCTGGACACCTCTGGAAACCAGAAATCACGGCTGATGTCCACAGCGGTGAGCCGACGGTTGGACTCGGGCATTCGCACGATGCGACGATCCAGTCGGTGGTCAGTTTTCGGTGCCCTGCCAAGTCTTGGGGCACAGCCTGTGCTGCTGAGGGGCTTGAGGGCTTGCTGGACACGACTCAGGCGATGGAGCTCTGCCTTTCCCTATTCTAGAAGAGTTCGAGATAACTTTTTGCTTGGGGTATAGTACTTAATTAGATGTTTTGGACTTTCAGAATCAGCAGGGACACTTTTATAACACCCTATAGCCCAATTAATTAGGTGTCTTATTACTGTGTGACTTATCGAATTCGAAAGTGATATAAGGGACTCCAATTAAGCACACTCAATCGCGTGTAATGACCCAACAAATTACTAATTTAATTGATTGATACCATGGTTATCTATATCTGATTAGATCAAAATGCTCCCGCAATCTGTGTAGGTTATGAAGTTAGTTCGAATTTGTGTTAGTTGGTCTTAATTCATTGTGCGCCACTGTAGGAAGTTTTAATTTTTTTCTGCACTAAAATTCTGCATTGATATTCATAAAGCTTTTCGTTCAGAAAATTTAAAGCCTACATTGTATGTTATTTTTTATTCTACGTGACTTTCCTTGTGCGTACAAATCATAAAAATTCGTGGTACAGCTTGCTCTTAGGTTTTATAATTATGAATCTATTTTATCATATCTGTTACACAAATTTGTTACACAGTCAGCTAAGATCGAATGATAAAAATAGATTCATAAGACCAATGCGCCAAGCCAATGATGATATATAAAACAACTGGATTGTCAGACTGGCACTAAAGCATGCTTTTATAGACTAATAAAATAGTTTTTTTTTTCTATTTTTGCTTTCAATATGCATTTAAAAAGTATCATCAAAATCATGTTTATTAGGCTAAAACACTTTACTTTGTTAAAATCAGAATAAAGCTGGCAGACGTCCTGACTAGGAGCCTCTTCACGGCAATCGATTCGAGAACCAGAATCGGTTTGGATTTCCAAGAAAAAAAACAGTATAACTATTTAACTTTGTTGAATGTTTGACTGGCCTTAACAGCCTCACTTTGCACCATTTTTCACTTTGTTCTTGGCTTTTGCCATTCAATAATCACAATTTTAAAGCACTAATATCCCTCTAGTTTATGAGACAAAAAGTTATACTTTACAAAATGGTTCTGGTTCTAGAACCAGAACAAGCAAATGAAGAGCCTCTAGGGCATTTAGGAACTATATAGGGGTTTGCGGAAATATCGTTTAAAACTTTTTATTAGTAATTTACGAGTAATTTAATTTTTGGCAATTTTGCTAAGTCTAAGCCGTTTTATTTTGCTTTTTTCAAGAAAACCTAATTTTCGTTTTCAATAAATAATCAAAATGGGGGATACATCCCCGTATCCACCCTAACTACTACTTCTAGTAGGCATCAATCATTGAAAAAGAGAATCAAAATTCATTATCATTGTCCTAATTATGAACTTCGTAAATGCTTGTATAAAACAATAAAAAAACATTAGTGGAATCTAAATTCCTTAGTTGATTCTTCCTTTTCCTAAGTAACGATATATTTGTTTTAAGTATTTAATGCAAAATGTTCTGACTATTTTATCGGAAATCGTTTGGCAAGTACTCGGACGTCTCTCGTTTATGAACCCAATGTTGTACTTGTGTTGTATAAGCCCTAATTGGCTCGTCGAGTTATGCAATTATCTACACCTAGTACAACTGTCAAAAGTACCACCCGTCCCCGCGCATGCCTTGCGTAGAAGAATGCATCGATTTTTAATAATCTTGAGTGCAAAAAATGTCGACTTGCATAAAGTAGGCCTAGAGAATGCTGGATGGCATGGCACTAGCAGCACGTGACTAATTGTTGAGTATATTTATACACTTAAAATCCATACGGCGTATAGGCCCTAAGAAATGTACAGTGCTATATTATACTCGTAATCCATTAGGCCTATAATATCTACAGATAAAGAATATAAGATTATATATGCAGATATGCCCCATGGCCCATAGTTAGGATCATAGCATGCAGATACATGCCCCAGAATATAGGCCCATTTAAGACCAAAAATACCCTGATGCCCTGATTCCCTAACACTCAGACTCAAAATCTATCCCAATGCCCTAGGCCTAGCCGCCTAGTCCCAATTTTTGCTCCAAGATCCAAACTTAGATCTAGTCATTTAGACTTAAGTCTAGGGCTTGCCTGGCAGCCTGGGTTGGACAATATCACATTTTCAAGATTTTCAAGATTTTCAAGACTCAAGATTATACTTTTGTGATTCAAGATAAGCCTAGTCTAATTAGCACTGAATAGCCTATTTAGTATTTAAAGGCCTACTGTTCTATTCTATCTGATGAGGGCCTAATAGTGCTAATATTGTTTTTTGTTAAATATGTTATATATATAATGTCAATGATAGATCTAATAATAGGTGAAAAACAATTATATAATATTGAGTAACTTGATCTTAAAACTCTTAGATCTTAAAGATTGAGATTTAGAAAAGTGCCAAGATCTTGATAATTGAGATCAAGATTGAGATCTTAGGCAATCCTTTGGTTTCCCACTCTAAATTAGGCCTATTTAAACCCCAGACCAATAGGCTACCTATAACACATTAGTCAACTATTCATTGCATAATTCGAGACCCCAACAACCCAGCAACTTATATAAATACTATAGAGGGAATGTGGGGCAACTGCAAAGCCACTTTTAAGCTATGCACAGAACCAGTGATAATTTGTTTAAAACATACTTATAAAAGTTTATGTGGTGTCAAGCTTTCCCCCATCCCCATTAGCACTTTGGTTATATTCTCTACTAGATAACATATTACTAGGCCTACCCTATGTAGAACTCTGTGAATTTTTGCAAGAACTCTATGAGCTTGTTGGACTCTAAAAAGTTCAAAAAAGGGTTTAAATAATTTAGAGTAGACCTAGGAAATTGAAAGATTGCTAAGATCTTGTTTGACCCTTAATTCAATCATTTTATCTAGATCTATATTGCAATATTGGCCAACAAATAACCAGCCTGGCTGGGCTTTTTTAGCATGTCAATTGATTACTTTGCTATTCCCTAGCCTAACTCTTATCTATGACCTAGGCCTACTTATTTCTACTTTGTCCTTTAGTTTCTGTCTTGCTTTTGATCTATCTCCTTAGGAGATAGAGGGGATGTTGCTACTCACTAAACTTATTTAATAATTTATTGCTTGTTTTATCCCATGTACAATGTAGTCTCAATTCAATAGCTATTTTATAGACAGCCAAACTATTATGCCTATAATATTAGAGCTTATTTATGACAGCTATGGGGGTACAACATTTACTTGTAAGTTTGACAAGCAAAGATCAATAAGCAAACTTTAGCAGGCAAATTTCCACAAGCAAAATTCTATAAATAAAAGTTCAACAAAGCAAGTTTGGCAATCAGACTTTGGAAAGCAAATTTCATATACCTAGCAGCTATGTCCTATATTATATTCTATATAATATAGAATGCTGCAATGCGTCTCACATTGGAAAGTAGCCATGTTAATAAATGAATTGTTAAAAAAGTGCTTTTCAGTAAAGTAATATCTTGGCCAAATGAAAGTGTTCAATTGTTTTTATCTAGATCTAAAATATATATTGGCAGTGTATTTTAACAATTCTATCCAAATGTTAAAATTTTCTCATTATACAAGCATTTCACTATATTAATATATTTTTTAAAGTATAATGTTAGGTTGTTCAATAACCTACTAAAATGTTGTATACTTAATAAAAATATTTTTAAATCAATTATACATACATAAATATATGAGAATATGAAATTTACAATTATATTATATATATATATATATATATACAATTGTAAGTTTCTATATAGTTTATATATATGTCTGTATGACTGCTTAAGTTATCTAGGTCTGCTGGATCTGCATCTACCCCATGCCTACTAACTGACTATATATTGACTAAGTCTATCTACTTATATTTTATATTTCTATAAAATTATACTTTTCATTTAAGCAGTCATTTATAATAATTTATGATAATTATATTATTTAAGACCTAAAAACTAGGCTAAACATAGCCATAGTTAATATTTTATGCCAAAATATATGCCACTTTTAAATTTATCTATGTTCATAGTTCATAGTATGCTGGGCCTATGTATACCAATATTGTATATAAAAATACCAAAGTATATACCAACCCTATTGGAAAATGCCACTTTTTGTGATTGGCTTATTGCTGCACTTTTCAAATAAACCTCTACAATGTATGCCCCCCTCTGTCTTCATGCTTTTTTTGATTAGCTATAAATCTCTGACCAATGTGAACTAGCATTGGCCCTTCCAACTTGGTAGCAATGTGGCAAAAAGGAAGAAAGCCAGGGTCCAGATTGTGTAATAGTGTATGGTAGAATAAGAATCCTATCTTAGCTAAATGTATGCTAGTATATACCAAAAATAGAAATTTCTCAAAAATGTTTACCAAATTTTCTTTTAAAAAGGTAATTTATCTTTGTGAGTTTTTTAAAGAATTTTTTGTAAGAAAAGTCTTCTTAGAAGTATGAACATTCTCATTTTAAAATAAAATAAAATTATGCCTCAAAAAACAATTATGAATAATTGTAGTTTTTAGCAATAATTTCACTGATTTTATATAATTTTAATAATAAAAAACAAAGAGAATATCTTTGACTTTTTTAGAGTATACAAAGTTTTCTAAACTTTACATTAATATGCTTATATTTATGTCAAAAAATGGCATGAATTTGTATGCAAAAATGTGCATGGAAAGTTTGAAAGAGGTTTGAAAGTTTGAAAAAATTCTGGCATACATTTAACCTTCCAGAGTCCAGCAAGAAAGTAATGGCTTAGTACAGTAAAAAGGCTATAATTAGCATCTATGACTATAGCTAACTATTTTATTTAATAAATCTTTCAACCATTAGTAATTTCTTTTTTAATTTTATTAATTCTTGTCTGATTAATAGATTAATGTTACCATTTTTGCACTAAAAATTGATTTTATAAATGCATTAAAAATCTATATGCTAGCATCACTACCTCTATTACATAAATAGAGATTTTGTATATAATTTTAGCATGTAGCATGTAGAGAATTATCTAACAAAAGCTTTGGGATTAGAGACTGGCATGAACTTGACTTGACAAGTATCATTTTCGACCAAAACCAGAGTTTGTCTGAGATCTATTTAGGACGTCATTTAAATTGCTTTCTCTGTTGTCACTATAATGCTTCTTGCACTACTTCCAGCTATTCAACAATCCAAGTTACTCAGCATGTCTCAACAGCCTAAAGGCCGCGGTCGTGCCCGAGGTCGCTCAGGCCCACGCCCTGAGGAGGTTTCGTCTGGCGCCAGCTTCGCCCCAGCTCCAGCAGCTCCAGCCCCTGCCCCAGTCGCTGCTGCTCGTCCAGCTCCACCACCAGGCCTGAGTGCTCAAGCTGGTGTTGCTGGTCCACCTGGGGACCAGCAGAATACTGGACGCGGTGTTGGCCGCGCTGTCGAACGTGGCGGTGCTGCGCAGCAGGCCGGAGATCCGGGCCAGCTGTCTGAGCGCATGGCCGGCCTGCGAGTTGGCGGCGAAGCCAGCGGCGACCGAGGCGGCCTACAACGAAAGCTGCTGCGCTTCCAGCTGGCGAATGTTCGGCCGGAGGGAGCTGCGGGCAAGAAGGGCAGCAGCGGAGCCCCGGTACAGGTGATGACGAATTTCGTTCGGATCAACACCGAGGACAAATGGTGCGCCTACCAGCTGGCCGCCGACTTTCGCCCGATGCTGGGCGCGAAGCCGCTGCGCGAGAAGCTGCTGAACGATGCCCAGCAGGTGCCAAAGCCGTTTGTTTACGATGGCGGCTGCCTGTACACCAAGCAGCCCCTGGCGCCTGCCGAGGGAGTAAAGTTTGCTGCCAGCATCAAGTCGTGGAGCGGAGAAGTGGCCATCAGACAGGTTGGCGTCATCGAAAAGAACACACCTCAGTGGTTGCACTTGATGAACGTAGTGCTTGGAAAAACCCAGAGCCACCTCAACATGCAAATGGTCGGCAGAAACTTTTATTACCCCGACCAAGCGACGAAGCTTCCACAGCATCGCATGGAGGTAAGCGGTTTGCTCTGCTGTTGCAGTTAACTTTAGTTGCAATTGAAATTTGTTCTCAAGCTGTCAATCCCACTCAATATTCTTCGATCGCCTTTACCAGGTGTGGCCCGGCTTCGAGATGGCCATCAAGCCGTCTGACGGACCTCTGATGCTGCATGTTGACGTGTCGCACAAGATCATCCACATGAGCACGGTTCTGGATGTGATGTACGACATGTACAATCGCAATCCCGGCAATTTCCAAGCCGCAGCCACCGACGCCTTGGTGGGGCAGATAGTGCTCACGCGGCACAACAACAAGACGTACCGTATTGACGCAATCGAATGGGATAAGCGAGTAACTGAGACCTTCCCCAGGTACAATAAGAGCACTCGCCAGAGCGAGGAGATTTCGCTGGCCCAGTACTTCGCCCAGACGTACAATGTCAATTTGTCGGACAGTGAGCAGCCGATTCTGATGTCGAAGCCGCGCAAGCGAGATCTGCCGCCGACTAAGGGAGGCCGCCGAGAGCAGGCTGAGAACGTTCTTCTGCCGCCAGAGGTTTGCTTTATGACCGGTCTGACTGATGAGATGCGGGCCGACCGAAACCTGATGAAGGACCTGGCCACCTTCACTCGGATTGACCCGTCAACTCGGTGCGGCAAGCTGGTGAAATTTGCAAGCACAATGGCCCAAAACCGGGAGTGCCAGCGGGTGCTGGGAGAGTTCGGCCTGGCGGTAGCGCCCAACGCTGTGGAGGCCACCGCCCGCCAGCTGGCTCCGGAGACTGTCCAGATGACTAAACCCATCAGGGTGGACCCTGAGCGCGCTGACTGGGACAATGCTCTCAAGGGCAACGGCATGTTTCAGCCGGTGAACTGCAAGAACTGGATCTTCGTGTACTCCCAGCGAGACGAGCAGGCGGCCGCCGACTTCTGCCAGAAGCTGAGTCGGGCTTCGCAGTCACTCGGCATGTCGTTCGGCGAGCCCTACGTGCTGGCAGTGGCGCAGGACCGAGACCAGCTGTGGGTGAAGACGATTGAGGAAAACATCGACCAAGGCCTGGACCTGGTGTTCTGCCTGCTGCCTAGCAACAAGAAGCAGCGCTACGACTCCATCAAGCGATTGTGCTACGTGAACAAGCCGGTCCCCAGCCAGTGCGTTCTGACCAAGACCATCCGCAACCCGGCCAAGGTGATGTCGGTTGCCACAAAGGTGGCCCTGCAGATCTCCTGCAAGCTGGGCGGCGTTGCCTGGGCTGTGAGCATCCCGATGAAGCGCACGATGATCGTCGGGATGGACACTTATCACGACAAGCGGCAGAGCGTCTCGGTGCAAGGCATTGTGTTCTCGCTGAACGAGACCTTCACCCAGTACTACTCGTACTCGCCCATCGTGAAGGGAGGCAAAGCCGAGCTGCACAACAGGCTGGAGGTCGGCTTCAACTTGGCCCTGCAGAAATTCAGAGAGAAGAACGGCGACCTGCCTACCCGGATCATCCTGTACCGCGACGGTGTGGGCGACTCTATGCTGGAGGAGGTGAGTTTTGGCTCAATTAGTTGATTGAAATTGAAATTATAATTTATGTTGTTATTCCCGTTTGCAGGTGAAGAACTCGGAGCTGCTCCAGCTGAAGCAGTCGCTGTCGAAAATCTACGGCGAGCGCATGAGCAGCCTCGGCTTCAAGGCCATTGTGGTGAAGAAGCTGGTCAGCTCTCGCATGTTCCGCAAGCAGGGCAGCCAGCTGAGGAACCCGGCCCCCGGCACCGTGCTGGACGACGTGATCACAATGCCGAACTATGTGGACTTCTTCCTGGTGTCGCAGTACGTGAACCAGGGCACGGTCACGCCGACTCACTACAACATGATTGAGGACGTGAATGACGCCAACATCAAGCCTGACCAGGTGCAGCAGCTGACGTACAAGCTGACCCACCTGTACTTTAACTGGCCCGGCACGATTCGCGTGCCAGCGCCGTGTCACTACGCTCATAGGCTAGCGTACCTGGTCGGCCAGAACCTGATGGAGGAGCCGAGTCCGCAGATTTGCGACCGGCTGTTCTTCCTCTGAGCCAATCGCGACAGTTGAGTGCTTTGAGTTGATTGAATGATTGAAATCAGTTGGATTGACTGATAAAGTTTTGGAGAGTTTTGGTGGAGGAACATTTTTGTCAGGGCTATCAGGAGCACAAGCGGAACTGCTGCAAAGATATTTGATTGGACATTTTGAGTTTTTTAGCTGTACTACCGATGTACGCCGCTTGAGTTCTTTGAAAGGTTCTTAAAGTACTTTTTAAGTCTGTTCGATTTGCGTTGTGTTGTGCCAGCGTTTTCTCGTTTTCATCCGGTTTTTCATTGATTTAGCAACCTCCAAGTCATTATGAAACCGGCAATCTTTGTAATTCTCCACTCATTACTTTTATTCTAGTACCAATGCTTTGACTGGTGCGGTGTTAATAAGCTGCTCAAGCTCTGCGTTCCTTAGATTTTCATTAATCAATACAATAACAATAATAATGTTTTTGTAGTTTTAATAAACCTTCAGTTCGGTGGCTCTTGAAATTAAGCTTTTAATGTGACGCATTTGTTTCATTTTGTTTAACTTTTCTTACCTTTTACTCTGTTTAACTTTTTGTTAGTTTTCTACTACTGTTTTCAAATTTAAGTAATACATACGCAACTTTGCATTGCTCAAAAACGGTGCTCAGCTCTATTACATTTGTTTTTGCAGTTTTCATACACATAAGCTACATATAGTCGATTTCTTTGAGAGTTGCATTGTGTTGTACCAGCGTTTTCTCTCGTTTATTTTGTTTTTTTGTAATTCTCCACTCATTACTTTTACCAATACTTTGACCGGTGCGGTCTTAATAAGCTGTTCATACTCTGCGTTCTTTTTATTCATTAATCCATAATTATGTAGTTGTAATAAAACTTAGTTCTGGGGCTTCTAAAAACAAGCTTTTAATGTAACGCATTTGTCTTAATTAGCTTAACTTTTTATAACTCATACTTAAGTTTTTGTTAGTTGTCTACTACGGTTTTGAGTTAATTTGTTTCCAAGTAATACATACGCAAATACGGTGTTCAGCTCTATTCTTCGTTTTTGCAGTTTTTCAGTGTTTCTAAAATTTTTGCTAAACACTTTTCTCGCTTGGTTTTTGTCAATTCTTCTGTTTAGCTCCCGTTAGCAACTGGGCGCTGATAGGGGACTACGAATTTTATTGGCAGGAAGTTTGCTTGCCGAAAGCTGCTTGCAGAATTTCTACTCGTACCGGCAGCATAAAGTTACGAGCGTAGCTTGCACTAGATACATGTAGAGGGGGTAGGGGGCCGCCCAAGGGCCCATCCCTTCGGCTGACACCCCTTCCCAAAGGAAGATCTCTAGAAAGGAGAAGCGCTCTACCCCGAGAGGGAAAAATATATATGTAGAGATAGAGTTATCAAAGACAGAAAGGTGAAAATGGAATCACAATTATAAAACATCTCAATATTTTATATCGCCCATAGCATTTTGAGTATACGCCTAAATGTTTTTGTTTTTTATATGCAAGAAGTAGTGTCGTACTTAGTAAAACAGCTTTCTACTTTCAGTTCAGTAGCAAAGAAGAATACATAAGCTATTTTATAAAAATAAAGGCGGCTGAAATGACTGATTAGTTTAGAAGTCAAGCTTGCAGGCGTGATTGGGGTCGGGCTTGTGGAAAGGAGCGGTTGGAAGGTTTAAGCTGGGGCTAAGAGCCAATAAAAAAGCCTTGGCTTTAAAAATACATTAAAATGCTTCTGTTTAACTTACTACTGAACTAAAAGTAGTTAACACGTAAATGAGCTGGGTGGCTTATCTAGTTATATGAAAACCGCAGCAACCAGCAGACCATTTCAGATCAAGCACAACTCGTAGCGAGATGAGCGCGGGCAGGTGTCTGAGCCGGAGACCGACGGCGGGGAGGGGCATTGGGCACGCCCAACTCTGGGCGTGGCGAGCGAGAGGTGCACGAGTGACTTGACGAATGACGAGTTCAAGACTAGCAAAAAGATTCGAGGTCGCACCCCTCTAACGCAACTCTGGCAAAACAATCTAGCCTGAGCAACTAACCCAGTCATGTAGTAACCTGCTAGTCTAGTGCTTATAACCGGAAAACGTGCCATCCACCCCGACAACGGCAGGGGACGGTCTCAGCCCACGAGTTTTATTCTAGGCGCTAGGGTAGAGACGTGTCTGCGACTTCCTCGAGTCATTTGTTCAACACCTAGTTTGTAAGCTCTCGAAAGTAACAGCGTAATACGCTACTAAAACTACCGCTTGAGCCAGGAAGAAAAAAAGCTTACAATTTGGACTAAAATTATTTTCCCTGCAGTTGTCTCACCAGGCTGCTACTACATCCAACCTCACCCATTGCACAATACAAATCTAAATGCCAGTGCAAGAAGGAATACAATCGGTAACATCCAAAGTCCTGGTCCCAAGTGGAACTCCCGCAGAGAAACCTATGAACCCTGAAAACTAGAATAATTTGTAGCTCTTTCGGGTTTTCATCATCGTTTGGTCAGCCGTTTCTTAGCTATCAGAATAGTAGTATTTATGCTTGCCATCCGGATCGATCACCCAGCAAACTCAATAAGGACCCGGTTTTTCAACGGTGTCAAAGTTCATAATACCGCATTACTTTTTTGGTGTGTGTGGGTTGGTGGGGTTGGTTACTTGGGTAGTGTATTTCTAATGCAGTCCCCCGGAAGTTTGGATTTCTAGTTTATTGTCTAAATCTTGAGTAAAAGTTTGTTGTCATCTTTGAAGAATTTTTTTAAATTAAAAAACCTATTCTTTACAATCTCCAGTGGTCAAATAGCTCGTATTACGAGTGTATCTGCACCTGACAGGCTTATATCTTATTTTTTGTTTGTATAAATAATGTGGTTCTCGGACTGCAGTTTTGAGAATTCATTTAACTCATTCTAAACTATACATGCTTGGGGATCCCCTTGAGCAGCAACTCGACTTTAAAGTGAAGTCGGAGTGAAGAAATTCACTGGTGTGTTGAGCGACTGGAGTAAGCAGCAAGAAAGGATGGAGACGACGGAGCGGGACAGAGCGCGGAAGAGCAGAGAGCCCAGCCGATTAGTGAAAATGAGTCGTGGTGTTTTTCTTTCTGATTTTGATATAAGATCAATAGACTGCAAAGCTAACAGACTGCTCGACTTGGGGTGGCAGAGTTTAGAGGGCTTAATGTCGTACAGCCAGGGCGTGGCTGACAAAACTTGGGATAGCGACTTTTGCCAGCCGACGTTTGCCAGCGGGACGTTTGCCAGCCGACGTTTGCCTGCGGGACGTTTGCCAGCCGACGTTTGCCAGCCGACGTTTGCCTGTGGGACGTTTGCCAGCCTACGTTTGCAGCCGACGTTTGCCAGCCGACGCTTGCCAGCCTACGTTTGCCAGCCTACGTTTGCCAGCCGACGTTTGCCAGCCGACGTTTGCCAGCCTACGTTTGCCAGCCGACGTTTGCCAGCCAACATTAAGTCAGTGCGTGAAAAATTTGATACTGAAATATTCGCAGTAGCGGTTTAATAAAACCGTTTTTTAGTCCAACTTTTTGGCGGTTATTCGCATGTATGAAAGTTCGAAAACAAAATTTATACAAATTATGCAGTTCATCAATCTAAAATCTATTATAAAGTTTACTTCTGACAGTTTTGTATCGCTTTTCTTTGCTTGTTTCAGTTGCTTTTTGGCTTCTTCTTAATCTGGCAAATTAGACCAATTGTTTAGTGTTTATATTTTTATACATGATCAAGAAAACTCCGTTGTCGTGTAAAAATTCCAAAGATTCTGGGTTCAAACGTTGACCCGTTGCAAACGCCACAAGAGTTGACCAGGCTGGCTACCATTTGGCATGATGCGTTTGAAAATTTCGTCTTCTGTGTGTTGTTTCACATGGTTGCACAGGAAACTCTGCAAGGATCTCTCCGCTTTCAGAACAGGATGCGCTGTGGAAACTTCAGTAATAGCTCCCAGACAGTGGAATTTGGATTGGTCTTGAACAATCTCGTTCATTTTCATGTTGTAATCATTGGTGTCTATGATGGCAACGCCATATCCTTTATCATAGCTAATGATTTTTATCTCCTTGTTCTCCCTAAGGCCTTTCATGGTCTTATGAGTAAGCCTATTTTTCTTGCTAGCAATAGCATTGCGGGCAAAAGTCACAAATTGTTCAAAACCAGCAATAATTCTGTTTCTGAATCTTTCATCAAGTTGGTGCGGCCCATTGTCTCCAGCATTACCAAGCGAGAGGCACTAACCCACGGTGCTCTCGATTTCAGCAGCGACATGTAATTTGTTGAGCTTGGGTGGTGAGACCGGATGCCTGAGTCCTCGTTGTAGACATTGGTGTTCTTCCGGAGAGAGTTTGTGCTTCGATAGATTGGTGACTGGGTTCGGGGCATGACTCTTTGTCTGCTTTTCGAGCCATAGTCTACCCAATTTTGCCTTAAGTCTCGTCTGGTCTTGTTTGGCTTGGACATTCACAGCTCGTGAGACGAGTTGAGAGAGCACGGCGTAGGTCAGAAAGCTCAACTTTTCGTTGAGTTTTAGCTTGAAGCCTCGAGTTTGCATTAGCAGTTTTCTTGCTTTCTGGGCATTGAGCTTGAGTTGTCTTCGGATGAGAGCTTCGTGAACTTCACTGACATTGTCAAACACCGTCGATTCCGGAGTTTTGAATCACAAATTTAGGTTCTCATGTTCCTCTTGCTCTGGTGGCAGGTGTTGTGTACAAGTTCTCTTGTTCTGTTGACCAGAACATTTCCTATATAGGTAAAACTAAAAGGCACTTGTAAACCAGAGTTAGAGAGCATTGGTTGGAAAGGTCGGCTATCCAAGACTACCTGCTCTGTTGCAACAGCTGTTGCGAAATTGAGCAAACTCAGCAGTTCAAAATTATTGATCGATGTGGGACTGACTTTAGGCTCAATATACTCGAATCCATGTACATTAAAAACCAAAAACCAAATCTAAATATTCAGTTTTCCCATAGTGGTGCGGGCCATTTGCTCAAAGGTGTTCTAAGTGAAGGCACTAACCTGATCAGTGTACTCAATCTTTGCTCACTTACTTTTGAAAAAACTCTGCCCCTGATACTCCCTTTGGACTGTACAGTAAACGTTTGTTCTTTTTATCTCTGATAAAAGTTGTTGTGTGTGAGTATAAAAATACATCAGACCCTGAAGATGGCCCTTGTTGGACCGAAACGCGTCGAAAGAAGTTAATTTATGTTGACTTTCACTTTTATATTCCAGATCTCTGTATTTCTTTAACGTCAGATATTTTTCCTGATTTCTAGTCATGTAGTCGAGTAAAGTTTGAGTAAATCGGATTCGTGTAGAATCTTGACCTTTAATGACTGATATACTTTGCCCCCGTGACTACTAGGAGATAGTCCGCTGGTTGTTTAGTACTGTTATCGCCATCCACTAACTCCAAAGACAAATTTTTCGATACATCAACAACCCTAACCGCCACCCCTTTTAGTCGCTGGGATGGCTGTCGTGCTGTGAAGTTGGAATTTTAGACAAAACTTTTTCCAACTGGCTCTCTTGAATATCATCAATAGTTTCCTTCACGGTGTCAATGATTCTCTTCGCTTCTGTGTATCCGGGTTTGTGAAACTCGGTGGCCTCTTAAATGAACTCATTGTACAATTTTTTTTCTTTGTTGATTAAAGTTGTCGACCCGTTTCTCCGCCTGTGCTAGCTTATCCAGTTCAGAAATATGATTTATAGTTTTCTTTAAATATATATATATATAAAATAGTTTATATATTTAACTGTTTAAAAATGAACGATCCTTTGACACCATTTTTCTGCATGATTAACAAACCAATTTTGAGCGACGACAGCACCATCAAAGCGACACAAGTTAGAGTTCCTAGTCATGAGAACCAGAATGAAACTAATTTTAGTCCAGGTCAAACGCAGAATTTCACATTCGAGTACAACGGTTGCTCGTCATTGGTCAGTGTCCACAGTCTAAGAAGTGGCTTCTATATGACTTTCCTATTTAAGAGCCGATGCTGCTCATGCCGATAATGATAAGCACAATACAGATGTGGCACTGATCAGTAACTTCTGGGCGTACATGTTCAAAGAGTTTAGTGTTGTCGAATGGAAGCACAGAGTTGGGGAGAATAGCCAACTTTGGTGCGGTCTATGACACCCATTGTTTGATTGAGAACCATAGGGTTCTCAATCGAGCGACTCCGCAGAAACCGGCGGCTCACGGGCGACGCTGAGAAGGTGTCATGAACCGCGTGCTCGTCGGCGCTCCTGCGCCCACCGAGTGGACCGTCGCGCACATCGTGCTGATCCCGAAGAAGGCAGGGGCAACGCGGAAAGAAGACCACCGCGGGATCTCGCTGATGTCCTGCACCGCGAAGCTCTTCAACCGGCTACTGCTCGATCGTCTGCAGTCGGCGCTGGACCCGTACCTGCGGTACGAGCAGAACGGATTCCGGCCGCAACGCGGCACAGTGACCCAGATCCTCGCACTCCGCCGTGTCATCGAGGAGGCGCGCATCCGCCAGTCTACGCTGATCATTGTCTTCGTTGACTTTCGAAAGGCGTTTGACTCGGTGTTGAGAGCCGCGCTCCCCTTTGTCCTTCGAGCCTACCGGGTACCCCAGCAGCTAATCGACGCTGTCATGGCGCTGTATTGCGATACTCGAGCTGCTGTGGTAACGGCGGACGGCCTGTCTGACCTGTTTGATACTTCATCAGGAGTTCTGCAGGGCGACACGCTGGCGCCGTTTCTCTTCGTGCTGCTGCTGGACTGGGTGCTTCAGACCGCACTTCCCTCGGCTGATGACGGCTTCCTGCTGCGCAGACGCATCGGTCGCCGCCACGGCGAAAAGCGCCTGAGCGTGCTTGGCTACGCCGACGACCTCGCCCTCCTGTCCTCGTCCGTTGATGACGCCCAGCGCCAGATCGACAGGCTGGTCGAGGTTGCATCGAGAGTCGGTCTGGTTGTCAACACGCTAAAGACCGAGATGCTGACTGTGCCGGCCGACATCCCAGCGGACCTGACGCGCCGCGGCGCAGACGGGCAGATGACCAGGCTCGCACGCTGCCAACGGTTCACCTACCTCGGCGGTCTGGTGCCCCACGTGGAGCAAGACCTCCGGCGGTGCAGAGGACTTGCCTGGGCGGCCCTTCGCTTGATTCGGGCCGTCGTCCAGTCCGAAGCGCTGCCCGACTGCTCTACAACGCTGAGACGTGGACGCTGACGGCTACGCTAGAGCGGCAGCTGGACTCGGCGCACACAGGGCTGCTCCGTGCGGCCTTTCGAGCTGACGATGTACGATCGGCCAAACTGCAGCGCCCGTCCATCATCCTGCGCCGGTGGCGACTTCAACTGGCGGGCCACGTGATCCGGCCCGAGGGCTACTGCCCCCAACCTGTTCAGAACGTCCTGCTGCTCATCTTGCAGGGCCTGTTCAGACGGGGTCAGGCCCAAACCCGTCGATACGTGGACTGTCTGCTGTGTGACACTGCCAAACGGGCGGACTTCGTCCGCTCTCAGGCTCTGCGGCGCGCCATCTGACGCACCCTGCTCTAACTGTGACCTTGTATTGGGGGCTGCGTACTTTGTTGTTGTTGTTGTTGTTGTTGTTGTTGTTTGCGGAGATGAGCTCAGAGGGGCCGCCAGTCGATGGCCCCCAGGAGCTGCGCCACTACATCTCCTCGTGCAAGGTCACCAATGCTAGTGACGCCGATGGTGCATCGAGTAAGTTCGAGCTTAGGACAATGGAGAATATGGAACTGCTCAGTCGGTTGATTGCAAAGCCGGCATGGCCCTCCTTCGGCGATGCCTGTTCGGTGACGATAGTAGGATGATTCTGGACAATGGCCGGATCTGACTTGGGATATAAGCGTCTGCTGCCGACGAGTGCCCGTTCCTGGGGACACCGGGGTGCGGTATACCTCCAGGTGTCCTGGCAGGTCGGGCTGGTACCTAATGTGATGGTAGATCCGCTCCTTGGAGGCGGGGAGCGAGATGAGCACCTGATCTTTACAGAGAGTCGCTGCGACTTTAGCTTCTGTGTCGACGAGTTCATTGCCGTGCACCCCCGAATGTCCGGGAACCCAGAGCAGCGTAAGTTTGGTCCTATGGGCCGCGGTCACGAGGAGGGCCTTCGCTAGTTCGAGCCTCGCGTTCAGTGTGGGCCGGTCGGCTTGGATGGCGGTAATGGCACTTTGACTGTCCGTGAGGATGGCGGCGCAGGCGGGAGCGGAATCAATGATGTCCTGGAGCGCGAGAGTGATGGCATTAAGCTCGGCCTCGTAGGAATTGCACCATCGGCCTGCTGCCGCGTGCCCTCTGCGGATGATAGTGCCGTCTTCCCTTGCGGAGGAGGATCCAGGCCGATCCCCCCGTTGGTGGTGCCTCCTGAGACTGAACCGTCAGTGAAGTAGAGGGCTGCGTCGGGACAACGCTGCTCAATCGCGGAGAGCACTGCCTCGGTCGCAGATCCTTCATGCTCGGGGAGTTTGGTGAACATCTGCACCCCGCAATCAACCAGCGAGTCCCATGGGGGTTGCGGGTCGTAGGTATAGGCAGACGCGGGAGAGGGATCATAGCGTTGCAGATGGCTCTGGCTTGCTCTCGTAGCCCTTTGTTGGCCACTAGCCGGGTGTTGAGTTGCCTGTCACAGATCTGCCGGAACGGATCGTCGGCCGGGCGGCGGTTGGCTTTCTCGTAGGCCATCAGGGCCCTACGGCGGGCTTCGAGGCTGATCGGGCTGACGTTGGTTTCCATATAGATGGCTTCCACCGGTGTCGAGCGTGGCAATCCCGTGATGGCTCTGAGGGATTCTCTTTGAGCGCGGTCCAGGTCGTCGAGGCGGGTACTGGACAGCCATGGAGTCCAGGCAGCAGCAGCGTGCCAGACCACCGATTCGACGAGTGCTCGATAAACCCGGAGGAGCAGGGCGCGGTCCCAGCCCCATTCGCGATGGGCGAGCGCGCGGATGATGGCGGTTCTGCGTGTCATCTTCTCTTTGACCGAGTTGGAGTGCTTATCGAAAGGAGGCCATGGTCTATCCACACCCCGAGGAACTTCAGTTCTTTCTTGGAGGGGATCGAGTGGCCGTTCAGCGAGAGGTGAAGAGCGCGGTCGCGGTCGGTGCGGTCCCTGCTGTAGAGGCAGCACTCGGTCTTGGATGGATTAAGGTCAATGCGCAGGTGATCTGCCCACTGTTCGATCTTCTGGAGCGCATCTTGAGTGCGAGCGAGGAGCTCTCGGATGTCGTGGCCCGTCGTCCAGAGTGCGATGTCGTCAGCGTAGCCGCTATATTCGACATTCGCCGTCATGTAGTCGGACCAGGCGTTAACGTAGAGAAGGAAGAGGGCCGGCGAGCTGACAGTCCCTTGCGGGACTCCCTCACGGAGCCGGCGCCATTTTCCAATGGTCGCGCCGATTCTAACGGCAATTTGGCGGCCCTCAAGGAAACTGTCAAACCATTTGACCATACAGGCGGGAAGGCCCTCGTCCATCATCCGGGCGAGGAGTCGGGCCCTCCAGACTCTGTCAAACGCTCTGGAGCAGTCTATGAGCACGGCAAGGGTTTTGAGATGCGGGTTACGCTCCTAACCGTCTTGAATGGCCTGGACCAGGCGGGCGACCTGTTCTTCGCAGCCCCGCCTCGTTGGAAGCCTGCTTGCCATAATTGAATCTTTCTATGTCGCTCCAGCCAGTAGTAAAGGCGGTCCAGAATGAGTCTTTCGAGTATTTTGCAGCAGATGGAAGTGAGGCTAACTGGTCTGTAACTGCTTCGGTCCTTGGGGTCCTTGCCCTCCTTGAGCAGAGGAATGATGATAGCTTGCTTCCAGGGGCCAGGGCAGTGTCCAGTGCGCCAGCAGCGGTTGAAGACCTTGAGCACGCGGCTCTCCAGCGGTCGGGCAGGTGCAGAAAGAACGCTGCTTCAATGCCATCGGGGCCGCATTTCTTGCTGGGATCAAGTCTGTCGAGAGCTCTGAGCAGTTCACCCTCGGTGAAGTCACGGCGATAGTTGTCGTCGTCCGCCTCATAGGAGGCTAGGCGAGTAGCCGTTTGCACCTTGAATTTGCGGTGGGTGGCGTCGTGCTTCAGAGTGCTAATGTCTTCATAATATCTGCCGAAGGCGTTGGCTTTGTCCTTGTCGGTACAGAGTTCCTTTCCGTCTACGACCAGGTTCTCGTTAGGGTGGGCCGCTTGTTTGCCGTTGCTAAGGCATTTGATGGTGTTCCAGACCTTTTTGGGGTCCTCGGATTCGGCCATTTTTCCGATAAAGTCCTTCCAGAATTCATGTTTCTTTTCGCCGCAGCGCTTGATAAGCTCCTGGCTTTTAGCGCGCCATTCCTCGGGCGGGGCGGCGGCTTCACGGAGAGCGTTGCGATGATTACGCAGTTTGCTCAGCTCGTCATCCCAGTACGGTTTATTTTTGATGGAGACCTTTTTTCGCGGGATGGCCAGCTCTGCCGCTTTGAGCATACCTTTGGTAAGCCGGCTGATCTGTTTTTTGATGGAACCTCGGTTGAGGTGTACACAGTCTTCCTCAAGAATGGACCTGAACTGAGACCAGTCGGCTTTTTTCCAAGCCCAGTGGAATCTGGGTGTCGCTCGAAGAGTGTCCCGCGCAGTGCTGATAGAGATCAGGATAGGTTTGTGATCCGATCCAAGTTCGTTAAGAGTGGACCAGGTGCAGCGGGGGGCGATCTCCTCGCTGGCAATGGAGAGGTCGGGAGCGCTGGAGCGCCCTGAGTGACGGTCGATGCAGGTGTGAGTTCCGGAGTTAAGTATCCGGTAGTTTGTAGAGGAACACCAGTTGATAAGGCAACGGGATTGAGGCAGGCTGTCCCGGCCCTGGTCGGCGTCGCTCCCCCAGGATGGGTGGTGCAGGTTAAAGTCACCCGTGATGATCTCGCGGTGGTGGCAGCGGTGGTCCTCGCCTTCGATACGCCGGATCGGGGGGCGATAAATATTGGTGATGATAAGTCTGTCGCGGGCGGACGTGTTCACGACGATACGGCTCCCTTCAGTGGTGCCGCCGTTCCAGCCCTGGATTTTACGATACGGAATGCCTTGGCGGACGAAGAGCAACAGTCCTCCTCCTTTGATGCTGGGGTCGAGCCTAGCTACTTTGCGATCCTTGCGAACAGTGGTATAGCCTGACAGCTTAGGGGTTCGATTGAGCGACGTGAGCTTGGACTCCTGGACGGTGATGATATCGACCTGAAGTCTCTGAGCTAGTTCCTCCAGCTCCCCTAGCTTGTTGCCGATCCCGTCGGCGTTCCATTGCAGAATGGTTAAGGTCGGCTTCGAGCTGTCCCATCCGGGAGCCGAGCGGCCGCGCCTCGGGATGGTCGGGTCCGAGCCCGAGGGGGAGGGTGGACTAAGGCTGGCTGCTTTCGAGCAAGGAGGGCAGCGCCACATTCCCCTGCTGACTTCGCGTTTAATCTGATCCCGGGTGGCCTGGGTGCAAGCATTATGGAAGAAACCTTGGCAGGTGTTACAGCAGGCAATAACGGTGCTGATTCGGATGGGTTTGCGGCAGTGGGTGCAGTTCGGCTTGTCTCGTTGGATGCGTTGGAGCAGTTCTTGTCGCCGGCTGACTTCATCAGCGACTTCTGTAGGGGCCACCTCTGGCTGGCTGTCCGAGTCGGAGGAATTAGGGGGATTAACGGCGTTGCTGCCTCGGTTCGTGCAGCTAAAGCAGAGCCATTCGGTGGAGCCGATGGCTTTGTTAGCCGCCCATCTGCTCAGCCCGGAGCAGTCGCGTTGGAGGTGGTAGTACTTATCACAGATGCGGCAGTGGAGGGACTTCCCTCTGAGCGGGCGTCCGCACTCACGTTGCCCGCAGAGAGTGGGTCCCGGGTTAAGCTCGATATCACCGGCCCTGAGCAGCAGCGTGGGAAGGTGGCGGGCCTCGCTGCCGAACTTCCCGTGGTCCAGGTACGCGCTGCAGAGAAAGATAACAATCCAAGTAACCAAAAGCACGAGGGACGGAGTGTCCGTTTTCCGGCGCTCTTCGACCCCTTTCCAAGAGAGGGGCTCCCCTCCGCGACGAAGACGCGGCGCCGGGTAGGAGCTGCGGGCGGGCCGCAGGCTGCGCGTAAAGCACAGCGGGTGTTGTTGTTGTTGCTGTTGTTGTTGGGAGTGGAGCTGGCTTCATCCCCAATGAGCAGAAAGGGGATGTTGATGACCCCGGTTATATGAAAAGAAAACAAATTATGATTATGAGCTTGCGGGTGCAACCGATGCTGCTAAGAATCCACTGTTTAGGTCTGTTGATATTTTTCTACTCGTTCCTTAGAGATGTTTGGGTGGTTTCTGCGTTGACAAGCAACTTTAGCTACATATTTAGGTTGACTACCGGTATATAGAGATGATCGAAATGAGAAATTTGGACTTTAACTATACAACAATGGAGATTAAACTTGCTGGTGTGGAACTGTATCTTGAAACCATTGAGCCGAAGATGCACTGAAAGCAGAATACTTGAAGATTATTGAGAAGGATATTGATATTGCTCACACAGCCTATTGAGATGATCGCCATGACACTAGATACAATAAAGAGGGTTCCTTTAGCAATCCATGGTACATTATTATCACTATGAGAAATGCGACTGGCATGGGGTGCTATGTTCGTGGAAACGTTCGATCAGTTCAACATGTGATCAGTGACAATTTGTACCCTGCACTGCCAGATAGGGATGCAAACTGTCAATCATTTATTCAATTATTATTTGGCTTTTTAGTCTGAAAATCATTATTAAAAGTCAAAACTAGAATTTTGCTGATCACAATCAGACTTCAGACAATGCATCAATATGAGTATACTTGACTTTGACACTGTACAAGCACATATATTTCTGCGTTTCCTGACTGTCTATCCCTTCAGCTCTTAGAAGAGAAGTTATAATTAAACGATCAAAAGGCAACAAAAATATTTTATATTTCTTTTTATACTGAAAATATGTATAAAATCTTTTACACTTACTGTATATTATACATAATACTTCTAAGATAAACTGCATGCACCTGAAAATAACTGAAGTCACTGAAGATTAGCAGTTTTCATTGTTTATAGAAAGTAACGATATACATATGTGGAATATTGTCTTTAAAAATCAATCAAGCTACTTAAAGTAGAATTATTACTGGTGACGGATGTCACATCTCTGCGCGGGCTTGACGCATCGCTTCTTCATAGGAAGGCGGCGGAGAGTGGGAGATGACTGAGATGGCAAAGTCCGTTGGCTGAGTGTGCACCGGCTGCTGTCGCTGTGGCCGCTGAGGCCGCTGCGGCCGCTGAGGCCGCTGAGGCCGCTGAGGCCGCTGACTTTCAGTCTGGCCAGTTCTGTTCGTTCTTTTGTTCTGGTTGCACCGGCAAATGCAGAAGCAGAAGGCCAGTAGCAATGAAATGGCTATGGGGGCCGATATGATCCAATAGAATTGTGAGCTCATGTGTTCTCTCTGCTTTTTATAATTGTATATCTCTGCTTTAATTTCGACTCAGGCGTTCGAATACAATTTGAGCCGCATGAGGTATTCATATTTATCTAATTCTCTCGAGGTTGGCTGCCGAAGCCTACTGATAAGATGGCAGGCATTCTCATGCAGCATTGGCAGTGGGCACCAGTGAAATCAAGCGCGAATGTAAGCACGTGAGCTAACGATAACTCAAGCCAAATAAGTCTGTGCTGAGCCAAAAGTCTGAGTCAGACATGGCTGGAATAGCCTGTACCAGCTGGAAACTGACGCATTTAAATATTAATATAAGTATATAGTTATGCGTGCACAAACTGTGTACATTGTAATTAAGGTGAAACCTTTTTAACGAATTCGCACCCTGCGTTCGCCAAGCAGATACCGTGCGTGTGTTCTTCTAGTGTCATTTACATGTATCACTAACAATTAACTGAGCTACAAATGTACAACAAAATCTGAGATGGCATTCAGTAGTTAATTTTCTTTTAGGATGCTCAAAATTTTAAATGTTATTAAATATGCAAGTTTATGTTGTAATAGAACTAAAATTAAACCTATTCATTCGGACTAATTTTCTAGTTTCGACGCAATATTTGACTGGAAATATGAATCTTAAAGGTGCTTGATAAAATTCCTTTTCTTTCTTGAGCAATGAGCGTTTCTATGGCTCGTATTTTACTTTGAATCTCACATTCTCGAGAATTCACATCCTGGAAAATCCACATCCTGAAAATTCACATGATGTGAATTTTGTACATGATGTGAATCACATCCTGGAGAATTCACATCCTAGAGAATTCACATCCTGGAGAATTCACATCCTAGAGAATTCACATCCTGGAGAGTTCACATCCTGGAGAATTCACATCCTGGAAAATCCGCATCCTGAAAATTCACATCCTGGAGAATTCACATCCTGGAGAGTTCACATCCTGGAAAATTCACATCCTGGAGAGTTCACATCCTGGAAAATTCACATCCTGGAAAATTCACATCCTGGAAAATTCACATCCTGGAGAATTCACATCCTGGAGAGTTCACATCCTGGAAAACTCACATCCTGGAGAGTTCACATCCTGGAAAATTCACATCCTGGAAAATTCACATCCTGGAGAATTTACATCCTGGAGAGTTCACATCCTGGAAAATTCACATCCTGGAAAATTCACATCCTGGAAAATTAACACCCTGGAGAGTTCACATCCTGGAGAGTTCACATCCTGGAGAGTTCACATCCTGGAGAGTTCACATCCTGGAGAGTTCACATCCTGGAAAATTCACATCCTGGAGAATTCATATCCTGGAAAATTCACATCCTGGAGAGTTCACATCCTGGAGAATTCACATCCTGGAAAATTAAAATCCTGGAGAGTTCATGTCCTGGAAAATTCACATCCTGGAAAAGACACATCGTAGAAATGTCTCGTCACGGAAAATTCAAAACAAAAGCGCCAGTCACCAGATCAGAGGCTATTTCATGGGTATCCTGATGGGAAATCTGAGTTAAAAAGTTTGATAAAAAGTCCAATTGATTGACTATTAAGCTGTTTTACGTTAATTACTAATAGTAGTGGGTCAATGTCCCCTAATAGACGTTGCAATGTCCGCCACGACACAGAGATTCGCCTCTCAACAGGTCACATTGCGGAACTTAGAATTAGTTTTTCAATTATGGATGAATAAAATAATGAATACTGCTAGCCTTGAGCACATATCTGAGATACTTGAAGGGCTCTTGACAAGGATTAGGTTTCAACTATACAAGACGGTCGAATGTAAATAAAACGTAAAACTTAGTACAATCAATTAACTGAATCCTGACGCGACACATTTGGTAAAATTTTTCAGTCTGCACCCACCGGGACCTCAGCAGCCGTTTCGCGTCGCTTCTTCGTATGACGGCGGCGGCGGCTGGAACTGCCGCTGCTGCTGGTGCTGGTACTGCTGCTGGTGCTGCTGTTGCATCGACTGCGGTGGTGGCAGCATGGACGATGTCGGCCAGCCCTCCCCAGCCGCGATCGCAGCCACTGGCGGGTGCACCTGAACGTTGACGCGATTTGGATTGCTGCCAGTCCGCTGCCGTCCGCATCCAGCAGCCGCCTTTTTGCAGCAATAGACGCAAATGAAGAGCAGGAACATGACAAAGCCGCCAACGATTAGCACCAGCTCTTTCATCTTCTTCATCTTCTCGAGCAAAGCGACAGCAGTGTTTGCACTAGAGGCTCAAATCTGTATTGCAACAGGTAAAAGTCCAAGTCAGATGACGCCAACAACTTAGTCAAGCGCTTAGATAAATGTCTTATAACTGACCGCGAAAGCAGATGCAAAAAATCGGCATGCTTGTCAGTTCAAATCTTGATGCGATTTTTTTTAACTACTTACCACACCAATATGCACTGGGCAGTGCATAAAGGCCCAGCCCACTCACTCACTTTGGTACACGTCCGAACAAGTTGGAGTGGAGCTGGGGTGGCCATTAATTTCCAATTGCACGGTGAAGTACTTTACAATTTAGGCACTACTGTGGGTTTCATATGCCACCTGCAGCTGTAATTTCAACTGGGCTGATTGCGTTGGATAGCTACGCAGCCAATTCAGCATATGTTGCACGGGCAAGAGGATGTATATACTATAAATTAAGCGAATAATTGATAAACCCGACTTATCGGGCAGAAATGTCACATCAATCTTTCATCCTCGTTACTACGAGCGTATTAGCATATTTTGGACCATAGACAACAAATTTATTTTTAGAACAACCGCTAGAATCTGATGACAACAGTGGAGGGCGGTGAAGAAACTTGATGGCATACTCCGCAGTGAAGCCGGCTCGCTCCGATGGAAGGTGGCTAAGGATGGTGGACGTTAAAGGCTTCATAGGAGTTACTGGAATCAGATGGCATGGGAGCTGCTCAGGAAGTGAGAGCTGGACATCACCAGGTTGCAGAAGGAACCTCCGACTGATAGGCTGCAGTCTATCCAGAGCTGTGGAGGCAACCCGCTGGCGGTCCGGATCTGGAGAGAGCTGCATGCGCTCGAAGACTAGGGTTCGGTCACCATGCTCTGGATCCCGAGCCTGGAGGAACGAGTTGGCGGATGAGGTGGCGAACGACACGGCGGCTTCGGAGGGTGGAGGAGGTTGGAATACTGGCCAGCCTGGTAGCTAAAAAATCGAGACGATGTACTCGTCTGGAGAAAGAATGGAGGCATGAGGGGATGCAGAAGACGTATGGGAACACAAAGCATGGAAGCCGGGATCTGGGGTTCGATAGCCGGGCGGAAGAGGTCAGCTTCAGGAGGGACAGAACGGGGCACTCGCTGGAGCTGGCTGCGTATAGAAGGAGAATCGGTCTGCAGAATGAGGGAAGGTGCCAGATGTGGGGAGAGAAGGATGAGACGATTGAGCACCTGCTGGACTCCACAGAGATGAGGAGAAGGACATGGGGCCTCATTGCAGGCTCAATTGTGACTGCAACCACTTTGACTCAATTGTGACTGCAACCACTTTGACTCAGTTGTGACTGCAACCACTTTGACTCAATTGTGACTGCAACCACTTTGACTCAATTGTGACTGCAACCACTTTGGCTCAGTTGTGACTGCAACCACTTTGACTCAATTGTGACTGCAACCACTTTGACTCAGTTGTGACCACTTTGGCTCAATTGTGACTGCAACCACTTTGACTCAATTGTGACTGTAACCACTTTGGCTCAGTTGTGACCACTTTGGCTCAATTGTGACTGCAACCACTTTGGCTCAGTTGTGACTGCAACCACTTTGACTCAGTTGTGACTGCAACCACTTTGACTCAGTTGTGACCACTTTGGCTCAATTGTGACTGCAACCACTTTGACTCAGTTGTGACCACTTTGGCTCAATTGTGACTGCAACCACTTTGGCTCAGTTGTGACTGTAACCACTTTGGCTCAGTTGTGACTGCAACCACTTTGGCTCAGTTGTGACTGTAACCACTTTGACTCAGTTGTGACTGCAACCACTTTGACTCAGTTGTGACTGCAACCACTTTGGCTCAGTTGTGACTGCAACCACTTTGGCTCAGTTGTGACTGTAACCACTTTGACTCAGTTGTGACTGTAACCACTTTGACTCAGTTGTGACTGTAACCACTTTGACTCAGTTGTGACTGCAACCACTTTGGCTCAGTTGTGACTGCAACCACTTTGACTCAGTTGTGACTGTAACCACTTTGACTCAGTTGTGACTGTAACCACTTTGACTCAGTTGTGACTGCAACCACTTTGGCTCAGTTGTGACTGTAACCACTTTGACTCAGTTGTGACTGCAACCACTTTGACTCAGTTGTGACTGCAACCACTTTGACTCAGTTGTGACCACTTTGGCTCAGTTGTGACTGCAACCACTTTGACTCAGTTGTGACTGTAACCACTTTGGCTCAGTTGTGACTGCAACCACTTTGTAGCAGCTTGATCGATGCCCACGCATCTGGAGCAGGATCCATTACTGTTCGGCACACCTACCAATCTTCATTCAATTTTGATAGAAAAAGCAAATCGAAATCTTCTATATTTAGAAATTTTTTCTCAATAAAATGCTTGCATGCCAACAAACAAAATAATGTCGCCCAGCGCCGCCGCCTTAGTCGCAACAAATCCTTGTTTCATCCAATGTGAGAAAAAATTTCCCCTGTTCACTCAATGTCGGCCAGTGTTGGCCGGTTGCCACTGCGGCTGCCACCGGCTTCTCTGGGGCAGGCGGCCGGGCTGCGGGTACTCCAGCATGGGGCTGTACGGCCGCATGTAGCTCGGCAGCTTCCGCCTGGCTCGAGACGCCCGATTGTTCGCAGCGGTTTGTTGCCGCCACGCCTGCGTGTCCGTCGATGGCGTCTTCGATTGGTTCAACTGTTGCTGGGGGGTCTGCGGCTGGGCAGTGAGCCACCTTGGCCAGTTGTTGATTGGTATGGGGATTTGCGATGGCTTCAAGCTCTGCAGCTGGCGGTGATTCTGCTGCCGCTGCTGCTGTTGCTGCTGCTGGCCTCTGGCACACTGCCAACCATTGAATGCAGGCAGGCTAGTGTGGGACCTTCGGTTCGGTTCCAGAGGTGAAAGAATTCAGAGTTTAGTAATATAAGCCGAAAGCTTATGTGATCATTTAGCTGACGCAACAAAACAGGAGCTCCATATCACTTTCCCCCCCCCCCCCCCAAAAAAGCAGCAATTCAATGTGATCACCTGGCTGCAGGCTGTTGCCTCATCCTGACAGCTTGAAGGCGCTGGATCTGTTGCACCTTCCGCAGCAGGCGCTCGTCCAGCCGACTGAAGCCGCCGGCATTTTCGGCGCCTCCGCTGCCGCTGCCGCTCGCCTGCCGGACCCGCGCCGCTCCCGACTGATTCGAAGCGCTGACTGTCCGACGCTGCTGCGACTGCCTCTTTGGCGACGCCTCCCTGACGCTGATGACGGCCTCAATGCTGAGCACAGCAGACGGGGACTCCGACTTGACCGACTCTGAGGAGCGCGCCTGCTGCAAATGCGGCTGCCGTAGCCTCTGCTGCTGCTGCTGCAGCCTCCGTCTGTTGAAAAACTTTCGGCGATGCGGCTGCCGCCACCTGTCCGGCTCTGCATCTGATCGCGTCTGAGCTCCGGGTTTAAAATGGGATCTATTCCTGGATGATGGGATCTCTAATTCGGGATCTATTCCTGGATGATGGGATCTCTAATTCGGGATCTATTCCTGGATGATGGGATCTCTAATTCGGGATCCATTCCTGGATGATAGGATCTCCAATTAAAAATGTGAATGCTCATCGTTTGACTCAGTTTTCATTCACGTTTAAATTCTCAGAACCCTGGCCAGAAATGGAAGTTCAGCTGCCACACCTGCAAGTCCTGCCAGACCGTCACGCCGTCGTGGCTGATGACCCGAATCTCCAAATCTTGCCAGGCGTCACCGCTCGCGCTGTCCTTGTCGCCGCCGGATCGGCTATCGCCGTCATCGCCGAGCACGGCGATTGAGGCGAAGCCGGCGGCCAGCCGGAGGGTCTCTGGCGGCGGGAACGGCATGGCGTAGTAGTTGCCGTGCACCGCCACCGGCCGGTGGAACAGGCGGTAGCCGCGCCGGCGCCGAGGGTTGCGGCTGCGCCTGCCGTGGGAGGAACTGTGCGCTGCTTGGGGATGGGGATTGGTGGCGAGGGTGGGACTGGCTGATGCTGCAAGGCAGACAGACAGACAGACAGACAGACAGACAGACAGACAGAGACAGACAGACAGACAGACAGACAGACAGACAGACAGACAGACAGACAGACAGACAGACAGACAGACAGTCAGACAGACAGACAGACAGACAGACAGACAGACAGAGACAGACAGACAGACAGACAGACAGACAGGCAGACAGACAGACAGACAGAGACAGACAGACAGACAGACAGACAGACAGACAAACAGACAGACAGTCAGACAGACAGACAGAAAGACAGACAGACAGACAGACAGACAGACAGACAGACAGACAGACAGACAGGCAGACAGACAGACAGACAGACAGACAGACAGACAGACAGACAGACAGACAGACAGACAGACAGACAGAGACAGACAGACAGACAGACAGACAGACAGACAGAGACAGACAGACAGACAGACAGACAGGCAGACAGACAGACAGACAGACAGACAGACAGACAGACAGACAGACAGACAGACAGACAGACAGACAGACAGACAGACAGACAGACAGACAGACAGACAGACAGACAGACAGACAGACAGACAGACAGACAGACAGACAGACAGACAGACAGACAGACAGACAGACAGACAGACAGACAGACAGACAAGGTTGAAAATCTTACAAGCGGCTGCCGTGGCAGTCAGGTGGCAGCTGGTTTCATCACTCTGCTCGCCAGCCTCCGATATCTGCTGCTGCTGCTGTCGCCTGCAGTCCCGCTGGGTGCCGCAGCCGGCGATCCAGTCGCGGTTGGTGGCGCAAGGCATCCTCGATTGGTCGGTCACGAAATAACCAGCGGTAATGCGACTTAACCAGCGCTTCGTCTGCAACGATGCACTAACGCGTTTGCATCCGTGTTAGCGGATGGGAGCTTCTGTGTCTATGGGCAGCCTTTGTTGCTGGGGCATGTTCTAACAGAGAGAGCGAGAGAGAGAAGCAACACGGGAAAACTTTCAATAAATTGAGTAGTGTATTTTTTTCAAATGTCACTTTCTAAGAAATTTGCAAAGTCATGGAACCACGCAGACACCTCGTGGACATTCCAGAATGTTCTACTATGTAAACAGACGCTTGACATCGACCACTCCCACTCTCCATGAAGCTAAACTTAAGAACTTAAGGGATAGAATGGCTCAACCGCTCTCGCCTTTTTTGTAGTTCTAAGCGAACTAATTTAAAAGTACATTGGCAAACTGCTCAGTCTGTGTAGACAGGGCGGGCGAACCCAGCTAGCAAAAATCAATTACTGAAATCATCGAACCGCCTGACCCGAAGCCGTGCATGTCGAGCTGAGCTGCTCTGTTCGGGCTGAAATGCGATCCCCATTTTGAATTGCCGGGTCCCCACCTAGCCCAGATCCCAGCGACCACGCTCACAGAGGGGACTCTCTCCCATCCCATCCTATACTAATCCTTCTCCTAACGCCGGGCTGCCAGCAGAGCCAATGGATTTGTGGGAGAGTCTCAAAAGTTCTCTCCTCTCTACAGCTCTCGCCAGTTTCAGTTTCGGCTGAGCACGGCGGGCTAAGACAAGAAAAGCCGAAAGCAGAATCCAAAATCCCCTTGGCTCTTTCAGCTTCATCCCACACTGCTCTCTTCTTCTCTCTCTCTCTCTCGCTCTCTCTCTCTCTCTCTCTCTCTCTCTCTCTCTCTATTTCTCTCTCTCTCTCTGCTTCCCCCTCTCTCTCTCTCCCTTCCTTTCCCTCTCTCTTTCTCTCTCTTTCAGTCTCTCTGTCTCTCTCTCTCTCTCTCTCTCTCTCTCTCTCTCTCTCTCTCTCTCTCTCTCTCTCTCTCTCTCTCTTGCACTTACGAGGAGAGAGAGACACCAAAGCCTCTCCCATCCCGACGCAAGCTCACAGAGGTTTTTCCTGACCCCCCCTTTCTCTCTCTTTTTCTTCCCCTTTTTTGCCCAGGCTCGCAACCAATCGCTACCTTACTTTACTATTTGGCTAGAGGGGGGAGAAAATCTGATGTAGCCAGCCGTGCAGCCTCCTCTCCCAGCGTTCAGATCCCGGTTCCCCAGGTCACGAGTACTCCGGCAGGCGGGCGGTCTGCTCAACCTCTCTTCAGCCTCCCCACCCCAGCTCCTATTCCTCATCAGTGTTCTATCCGGATAGAGCTGGATTTTTTAGCCAGCTAAAATCCCCACCCGCTCTGCTCCCGACATCGCTTGCGGCAGCTCCTCTTCGATTTCGCTGCTAGAGTCCCAAGTTCGCGCCCCCTTGCCCCTCCGATCCGTTCGGTCATGGCAGGCAGGTCAGCAAACGATCTGCTGGATCGGCACAATATCTCCACTGCGGAGGCTGCGTTCGCCCTGCCGCCAACGATTAAGCAGATCCGAGGTGAGATTCCGCCCCGATTCCTCCCCTATTCCGCTCCGATTCCGCCCCGATTCCACCCCGATTCCGCCCCGATTCCGCCCCTATTCCGCACCGATTCCGCCCCGATTCCTCCCCTATTCTGCTCCGATTCCGCCCCGATTCCGCTCCGATTCCGCTCCGATTCCGCTCCGATTCCGCCCCTATTCCGCTCCGATTCCGCCCCGATTCCTCCCCTATTCCGCTCCGATTCCGCCCCGATTCCTCCCCTATTCCGCTCCGATTCCGCCCCGATTCCTCCCCTATTCCGCTCCAATTCCGCCTCGATTCCACCCCCATTCCTTATTCCGCCCCCATTCCGCCCTGATTCCGCTCCGATTCGGCCCCAAATCCGCCCCGATTCCGCCCCGATTCCGCCCCCATTCCTTATTCCGCCCCCATTCCGCCCTGATTCCGCTCCGATTCGGCCCCAAATCCGCCCCGATTCCGCCCCGATTCCGCCCCGATTCCCCCGATCCGCCCCATTCCTCTCTCATTCCGCCATAGCAATCCCGATGAACTCCAGCATCCGCTTCTCCGTCATCCTCACAGGAAGCCGAGGCGACGCCATGCGGTTCACGCAGTCGCAGACGGGGGACTCATCTGCACCCGCCGGCCGCCGGCCGCCCAACACCAACGGCTCGGCCAGCCGAGGCCAGTGCTGCGAGGCCAAGGAGCCGCTGC
>NIVC01003260.1:42500-47500 GCA_002269645.1 Macrostomum lignano
TCTGTTGCCTTTCATCTATCCTCTGTTGCCTTCATCTACCCTCTGTTGCCTTTCATCTATCTTCTGTTGCCTTTCATCTATCCTCTGTTGCCCCTCATCTACCCTCTGTTGCCTTTCATCTATCCTCTGTTGCCTTCATCTACCCTCTGTTGCCTTTCATCTATCCTCTGTTGCCTTTCATCTACCCTCTGTTGCCTTTCATCCACCCTCTGTTGCCTTTCATCTACCCTCTGTTGCCCCTCATCTACCCTCTGTTGCCCCTCATCTACCCTCTGTTGCCCCTCATCTACCCTCTGTTGCCCCTCATCTACCCTCTTTTGCCTTTCATCTACCCTCTGTTGCCCCTCATCTACCCTCTGTTGCCTTTCATCTACCCTCTGTTGCCTTTCATCTACCCTCTTTTGCCTTTCATCTACCCTCTGTTGCCCCTCATCTACCCTCTGTTGCCTTTCATCTACCCTCTGTTGCCTTTCATCTACCCTCTGTTGCCTTTCATCTACCCTCTGTTGCCCCTCATCTACCCTCTGTTGCCCCTCATCTACCCTCTGTTGCCCCTAATCTACCCTCTGTTGCCTTCATCTACCCTCTGTTGCCTTTCATCTACCCTCTGTTGCCTTTCATCCACCCTCTGTTGCCTTTCATCTACCCTCTGTTGCCTTTCATCTACCCTCTGTTGCCCCTCATCTACCCTCTGTTGCCTTTCATCTACCCTCTGTTGCCTTTCATCTACCCTCTGTTGCCTTTCATCTACCCTCTGTTGCCCCTCATCTACCCTCTGTTGCCCCTCATCTACCCTCTGTTGCCCCTAATCTACCCTCTGTTGCCTTCATCTACCCTCTGTTGCCTTTCATCTACCCTCTGTTGCCTTTCATCCACCCTCTGTTGCCTTTCATCTACCCTCTGTTGCCTTTCATCTACCCTCTGTTGCCCCTCATCTACCCTCTGTTGCCTTTCATCTACCCTCTGTTGCCCCTCATCTACCCTCTGTTGCCTTTCATCTACCCTCTTTTGCCTTTCATCTACCCTCTGTTGCCTTTCATCTACCCTCTGTTGCATTTCATCTTCCCTCTGTTGCCCCTCATCTACCCTCTGTTGCCTTTCATCTACCCTCTGTTGCCTTTCATCTATCCTCTGTTGCCCCTCATCTACCCTCTGTTGCCCCTCATCTACCCTCTGTTGCCCCTAATCTACCCTCTGTTGCCCCTCATCTACCCTCTGTTGCCCCTCATCTACCCTCTGTTGCCTTTCATCTATCCTCTGTTGCCTTCATCTACCCTCTGTTGCCTTTCATCTATCCTCTGTTGCCTTTCATCTATCCTCTGTTGCCCCCATCTACCCTCTGTTGCCTTTCATCTATCCTCTGTTGCCTTCATCTACCCTCTGTTGCCTTTCATCTATCCTCTGTTGCCTTTCATCTATCCTCTGTTGCCCCTCATCTACCCTCTGTTGCCTTTCATCTATCCTCTGTTGCCTTCATCTACCCTCTGTTGCCTTTCATCTATCCTCTGTTGCCTTTCATCTATCCTCTGTTGCCCCTCATCTACCCTCTGTTGCCTTTCATCTATCTTCTGTTGCCTTCATCTACCCTCTGTTACCTTTCATCTATCCTCTGTTGCCTTTCATCTACCCTCTGTTGCCTTTCATCTACCCTCTGTTGCCTTTCATCTACCCTCTGTTGCCTTCATCTACCCTCTGTTGCCCCTCATCTACCCTCTGTTGCCCCTCATCTACCCTCTGTTGCCTTTCATCTACCCTCTGTTGCCCCTCATCTACCCTCTGTTGCCTTTCATCTACCCTCTGTTGCCTTTCATCTACCCTCTTTTGCCTTTCATCTACCCTCTGTTGCCCCTCATCTACCCTCTGTTGCCTTTCATCTACCCTCTGTTGCCTTTCATCTACCCTCTGTTGCCTTTCATCTACCCTCTGTTGCCCCTCATCTACCCTCTGTTGCCCCTCATCTACCCTCTGTTGCCCCTAATCTACCCTCTGTTGCCTTCATCTACCCTCTGTTGCCTTTCATCTACCCTCTGTTGCCTTTCATCCACCCTCTGTTGCCTTTCATCTACCCTCTGTTGCCTTTCATCTACCCTCTGTTGCCCCTCATCTACCCTCTGTTGCCTTTCATCTACCCTCTTTTGCCTTTCATCTACCCTCTGTTGCCCCTCATCTACCCTCTGTTGCCTTTCATCTACCCTCTGTTGCCTTTCATCTACCCTCTGTTGCCTTTCATCTATCCTCTGTTGCCTTCATCTACCCTCTGTTGCCTTTCATCTATCCTCTGTTGCCTTTCATCTATCCTCTGTTGCCCCTCATCTACCCTCTGTTGCCTTTCATCTATCCTCTGTTGCCTTTCATCTATCCTCTGTTGCCCCTCATCTACCCTCTGTTGCCTTTCATCTATCCTCTGTTGCCTTCATCTACCCTCTGTTGCCTTTCATCTATCCTCTGTTGCCTTTCATCTATCCTCTGTTGCCCCTCATCTACCCTCTGTTGCCTTTCATCTATCCTCTGTTGCCTTCATCTACCCTCTGTTGCCTTTCATCTATCCTCTGTTGCCTTTCATCTATCCTCTGTTGCCCCTCATCTACCCTCTGTTGCCTTTCATCTATCCTCTGTTGCCTTCATCTACCCTCTGTTGCCTTTCATCTATCCTCTGTTGCCTTTCATCTACCCTCTGTTGCCTTTCATCTACCCTCTGTTGCCTTTCATCTACCCTCTGTTGCCCCTCATCTACCCTCTGTTGCCCCTCATCTACCCTCTGTTGCCCCTCATCTACCCTCTTTTGCCTTTCATCTACCCTCTGTTGCCCCTCATCTACCCTCTGTTGCCTTTCATCTACCCTCTGTTGCCTTTCATCTACCCTCTTTTGCCTTTCATCTACCCTCTGTTGCCCCTCATCTACCCTCTGTTGCCTTTCATCTACCCTCTGTTGCCTTTCATCTACCCTCTGTTGCCTTTCATCTACCCTCTGTTGCCCCTCATCTACCCTCTGTTGCCCCTCATCTACCCTCTGTTGCCCCTAATCTACCCTCTGTTGCCTTCATCTACCCTCTGTTGCCTTTCATCTACCCTCTGTTGCCTTTCATCCACCCTCTGTTGCCTTTCATCTACCCTCTGTTGCCTTTCATCTACCCTCTGTTGCCCCTCATCTACCCTCTGTTGCCTTTCATCTACCCTCTTTTGCCTTTCATCTACCCTCTGTTGCCCCTCATCTACCCTCTGTTGCCTTTCATCTACCCTCTGTTGCCTTTCATCTACCCTCTGTTGCCTTTCATCTACCCTCTGTTGCCTTTCATCTATTCTCTGTTGCCCCTCATCTATCCTCTGTTGCCCCTCATCTACCCTCCGTTGCCCCTCATCTACCCTCTGTTGCCCCTCATCTACCCTCTGTTGCCTTTCATCTATCCTTTGTTGCCCCTCATCTACCCTCTGTTGCCTTTTATCTATCCTTTGTTGCCCCTCATCTACCCTCTGTTGCCTTCATCTACTCTCTGTTGCCCCTCATATACCCTCTGTTGCCCTCCATCTACACGCTCATGCACTTTGAGCTACCCTCGTTTCTGAGTCATTCCCACCTTCATCCTACTCTCTTAGTTCACCCTTCTCTTTTGTCACAAGCCGTCTTTATCTGTGCCTCTATCAACTTTTCATCATACCTAGCAAAGCATTTCACGTTGACGTGGCAATATTCGACACCAAATGTAATAAAATCTCCGCTTTGAACAAGATTAAGTAATCATGAGCAACTTTCTCAGTCGAACCACCCCGTCAATCATTCATTTTCGAGTATTCTCAAGAATCTGTCGCAAAATAACTTGGAAAACATGACTTTCTACTGAAACAATACAACAAGTAGTATAAGAAGGACTCGTGCAGAGACGCAGCGCATTGCTATAGCAGCCCCGCTTATATCAGTGGCCACTGCAGCCCAGCTTTTAAGTGAGCTACTCTCTGCTACTTGGCGACTGACTCAGTGAACGCAGAGCAGAAATATTTTTGTTATTTTCTCTGCTTCAACCCCCCGCCCAGTGATAGCCAGGCAGTGCAGCTCGCACAGCTGCTGAGCAGGGTCAGAGCCTCATCTCTCAGGCACAATGGCAAAGGCAGAAAATGCAACGATACACGTGAGGCTCCATGCTCGTGTCAGGCTTGGAATGCTCAAGTCTAAACAGCTCAATGTAGACTCGCATTCGCACACCATGTAGGGTAGGGCAGAACTGAGCACTGCTGCCTCTATTAAACCTGGATATTTGCTTGCGGAGACTTCTTATTCACCGAGTTAGACGGCCATTCTGAGGTTATTCAATTCTCTGAGAATAATATTTTTATTTCGCTCAGCAAATATCTATAGCTCATGCTCAAAGACGCCATTAGATATGATGCAGCGGGGAAGCTGCGACGACATACTGGAATGCTCCTGGCGCTTCTGGTGCTGCTGGCCAGCCTCGGCTGCGCTGCCGGGAGGCCCAGCCGGCTGCATGAGGATGACTTTGACAGTCCAGATGATGAATCAGGTATGCAATGCATGAAGTGCCGCCGGGAGGTGAGATCTGGTGGCTGGAGTAGAGCTAGAACTTTTGAGATCTCATTAATGTAGTGAGACTACTGTGAGATCTCATTGATTAAGCGAGGCTACTGTAAGATCTCACTAATGCAGTGAGACTACTGTGAGATCTCACCAATGGAGTGAGACTATTTTGAGATCTCACTAATGCAGTGAGACTACTGTGAGATCTCATTGATCAAGCGAGACTACTGTGAGATCTCACTAATGCAGTGAGACTACTGTAAGATCTCACTAATGCAGTGAGACTACTGTGAGATCTCACTAATGTAATGAGACTACTGTGAGATCTCATTAATGCAGTGAGACTACTGTGAGATCTTACTAATGCAGTGAGCCTACTGTGAGATCTCACTAATGGAGTGAGACTAATGTGAGATCTCCCTGATGCAGTGAGACTACTTTGAGATTTCACTGATGATGTTAAACTACTGTG